>RJWJ010002066.1:0-110075 GCA_004363605.1 Indri indri | reverse complement strand
AAAGGAAATGAACAGAAACTTTTCAAAAGAAGACAGAAGGATGGCCAGCAAACATATAAAAAAATGCTCAACATCTCTAATCATTAGAGAAATGCAAATCAAAACCACAATGAGATATCATCTAACCCCGATGAGATTGGCCTATATCAAAAAATCCCAAAACAACAAATGCTGGCAAGGATGTGGAGAGTCAGGAACACTCTTACACTGCTGGTGGGACTGCAAATTAGTGCAACCTCTGTGGAAAAGAATCTGGAGATACCTCAGAGAGCTAAAAATAGAAATACCATCTGATCCAGCAATAGCACTGTTAGGCATCTACCCAAAAGAGCACAAAACATTCTATGACAAAGACATCTGCACCCGAATGTTTATGGCAGCACAATTCACAATCGCAAGGATGTGGAAACAACCCAAGTGCCCGTCAATCCATGAGTGGATTAATAAAATTTGGTATGTATTTACAATGGAATATTACTCAATCATAAGAAACGACAGTGATCTAGCACCTCTTACACTTTCTTGGATTAAAATTAAGCCCATTATCCAAAGTGAAGCACCACAAGAGGAGAAGAACGGGATCCACTTGTACTCACCATCAAACTGGTTCTAACTGATCAACACTAAGTTGATCACATGGCAGAAATACTCTCTAGGGATTAGGGGGATGGGGGGGGCAAATCAACAACTAAAGGACACGGGGAGCACTGGGGGGGGGAGGGAAGGACACGCCTTAAACCCGCACTTGGGTGAGGCAAAGGCATAAAGTGTAACTGTAGTGTTTGTACCCTCACAATACCCTGGAATAAAATAAAATAAAATAAAATAAAAAAAGACTGAGAAAAAAAAAAAAACCTGCCTTTTTAACATAATGAAATGCATGCATTTTAAAATACTACTCAAGAATTGTGAAATACACAGACCCAGATAGGAAAGTAGGTCCTGGGCTCTAAACTTTACTATTTCGTGTAAACCTTGCCATTCATAAATATGGGTTCAGAGTGTGCAGCTGTTTTCAGTGTTGAAATAAAAGTCTTATCTTTAAAGTTGAAAGTCCACACTTACTTGCTTCAGGCACTTGATAGAACTCTATGGCAATTCTAAAGAAAGTGTCAAATATCAGAATTGTGGGCTAATGTTCAGAAACATTTTCAATACACCCCACTAGGCCTGACTCTATGTTAAAAGAGTCAATTCTAATTTCCTAACAAAAGATACATATCTGTGGCTAACACAATGTGAAAAGAATTCTAAAGTTGTCATTTCTTCTTCCATGTCACCTCCAGAGAAGCCTGGAATAAAACTCTCCTCAGGATATTAAAAGAGGACATGTTTTGGAGCCATGAATATTGTTAGGGAGGAAAGATTTCTTTTCCACATCCAACACCAGGTACATTACTGGGGCACCTATAACAAAAGACAGATTAACAAGAAAAAAAGCATACAAATTTATTTAATATAAGTTGTACATGATACCGGAGCCTTCAGGAAAGAAGACTCAAAGAAACAGAAAAACATGAGTTTTTAAGCTTAGGTTTAATCTAAAGTGGACAGTTCCAGGAAAGTATGATCAAACAAAGAGTCTATGATCTAATGGCAATAAACTTGCTATGGTCATTTGTTCAGATTCTTCTCTTTGTCTTTAGAGATAAGAATGTTTCTTTCTTCTAGAAAAGGTACCTCTAGAATAAGGGTTTTATGACCTACTTCAGGGGAGAAGAGTGGGGAGAAGGTGGAAAAGTACGCTTCTTCATTCTCCTATTTTCCAAAATGCCAAGGTACCATATTTTGGGATAGTGTGTCCTGAACCCCATCGATATAAATATGTCAAGTTTCTTCCTATTAAACAAAATAAATTATGCAACTAGGAAATGAGTTCACTACATTTCATCCCTTAAATTTACTCCAATATTTTCAGCATCCCAATCCAATGCTGATCTGAGCCTTAGCTATCTATAAACTTAGCTCTCTGTAAACTTTCCTTGCATAGTTCAAACAACAGATGCTGACCTTTGAAGTCTGTCGTGACATATGACCAAAAGTAAGGGAGGTGGGACAAGAAGGGCAGACCTTAGTTTACTTCCTATTCCTATTTTACAATTGCATGAGGCTATTATAAAAGCACAGTCTCTCACCCCTTTTTTGTTTAAGAGACTGACCTCTCTGTAGCAGTTAAAGCAGAATGTGTGATTTCTGCTGTGAAGAGTTATAAATTTACTGCCAAAATATGTGTTTGTTGAGCAATTTCAGGCCTGACCTGTGCTATTTTCAATTTTAATTCAAGTTACAGAGGGAAGATTTTGAGCCAACAATTAGAAATACAGATGTGTTGTCAGCATAAAGAATATAAGATGGCATTAAATATCCATTATAAGGAAGAAATAACATTGGGCACAAGTATAGTTTGTGAAGTCTTACATAAGCAAAGGTGAAACACAGGTCATCAATGTTTTTGTCATGTGGAATGAAAGTCTGAATGTTATTATGTTGAACATGATAAAGAGTTGTGTTATTAGACTGAAAATACTTGAGTTCACCCTGGATTCATCCAAGCTTTCAATCAGGTTTGTATTATTGCCATCACTGAAGCATGAAAACATCATTGAAGGCTTCAAATCAACCAAGAATCTCCAAGAATATCAAATGATGTTTACACTTATGTTATTTTCTTTACTAGTTAGCCATTTGTAGACTAAATAAAATTGATTTCAGATATTATAACATTATCATGAATCAGTAGTTTGGCAATGCCACTATCAACTGAAGAATCACAAGGTTCATAAATTTGGAGAGGAGAACTTTATTTTTTTATAAAGGGTTACAACTGGCAGTGTGGCCATCCTGACTGGCTGGGAAGCATAGTCTCTGGCAGAGACCAGAAGCAAGCACTTCAAGGGAGGGAAGAGTGAGACAGGGATTTATGCTGAATGGGTCAGGTAAATATACATATTCAATAGGTTATAGGAGGAGCTATAAATATTCATGAAGGGACACAAACATGCGTGCCATGTTCACTTTGGGATGGAGAATTAACATTTAGATGCATTAACATCAGGCTCTATACATCAAAAGGTAAAGCAGATGAGACAACGGCACTCAGTGTGCAGCCTTTATAAATTGGCCAGAACCACTCCATGGTTAGTGATCTCTTATCAGGAAGTAAGGCAGGTTAGTTGCTTTGTCAAAATCCCCAAAAGGGAGGGAAGTCTGGCAACTCTTTTGAGGGGCTGGTTTCTGTCTAACTCTTAGGAAAGAAAGTCTAATGGTGGTTAACAAGGGAGAGGGTATAAGGAGGCATGTCTGACCTCCCATCCCATCATGGCTAGAAACTTGAGTTTTTAAGGTTTCTCTGGGGTCCCCTCAGCAAAGAGGGGGTTTGGATTTTACTTTTATTTCTCACCACCCTTTGTGAAAGAGTGTAGATATTCCGACTTATTTTTGGCAAACATAACATTAATTCAGTATAACACAAATTTTAAAAAATAAAATAGCACAAATTTTAGGGCTTTATATAATATGTTCTTCTTTACTAGTATTCTTAATACACACATATTTTATCTAAGGTGATTCTTTTTTTCTATTTAGATCTCTTTTAAAACTTTACAAAAGGGAAAATAATAAATTTTTGTTTTGTAGTTTTGTTTTCATAATTTCTATAAATGCTATATTCCTACACAAACTTTAAATTCCATCAGAAAACGAGATATATAGGGAATACATTCAGAGACAAAGATCTTGAAAGGTCTGAAACTGCAGAAGGAGTATGTAGATTTGAGTGTTCGGTAAACAACAGAAAAGAGCAAGGGAGATATGAGAGTGATCTGCATAAACTAAAACTTGCAAAGAGAGGAGTTTAGATTCATTGTAAGTATTGAAAAACTTCAGAACTGCAATAAATGGGTTTAAGAATCGTTGGGGCTCAGAAACCGATACTTCAAGGTATGGCACTTTGACATGCTCAACTGAAGAAACCTCAAGGTCTCTCTGATCTTGCTCCCCACTCCTGTCTCTCAGTCCTCTGTCTCTCCCAAAGCACAGGATGAAGTTGTTCTCTGAAGTTCCCTTGCCTGCCCAAGGTCTGGACTTACCAAAAAAAGAAATCAATTATCTCTGGTTCCTTCCCTAAGGTTTTAGTAACTAAACTCATATCACAGGAAGAAACACTTAAGTCTGTTGATAAACCTAGAAAGACATTTGTCACAAACCAGTTTGCTCTGTGGGCCCAAGAGACTTTGTCTCAAAGCCATTGTATGTTCTCTGAGGCCATTTTGAATTCCCTTAAAAAATTATTTACTACCCCTCTGAAATCATCCACATTTCGCTCATCTCCCTTTTCTCTAAAAAAGAAGGATATAAGCATCTGTACCCCATTGGTGGTGGGTAATCGCTCTCTGATTTTCCCCTCTGCACACTAATAAATTTGTATGGCGTTTCTCCTATAAATCTGCCTTTTGTTAGTTGTTTTATTTTATTTCATTTATTTATTTTTTTTTAGCAAACCTTCAGAAGGGGAAGGAGAAGTTTTCTCTGTGCCTCTACAGAAACTTGTGATGAATAAAGCTCTCTGGAAATGTCATGTGCTGCCTTAATGGGTACAGTCCCCTGTCAGTAGAAAAATTCGAATAGATGTTAAATATCAATGATTAAAGTTGTATAATATCCAAGGGGTCTTCTAACTCTGATGTCCTATGCTTCCATAAGCTGCGTCTAGGACTTGTGGTGCAAAATCACCATCCAATTTAAGAAAATGGGTAAATTACATTAAAATGGTTAAAACTAAAATGATTTTAAAAAATCATACCATTTTGCTATCAAATAGACACCCATGGGTAAAGAGACATTTACACCTCTTCCTTTTCCCTTTCTCAACTCTCTAGAAAAAGACAAAAGAAAGGTTTGTTCTACAGAGTAAATAAAGAACTGGTCATCATGATGCCCACGGGTTATTCAAGACTCATTATCAAGGCAGTTTCAAGCGACAGAGTCATTTAGAAGCTTTTCTCATCCTCTGCTTCTCTTCGTAGGTCTTAGATACAACCTTTGGAAACCTACTTTGCTAAATGCGGCACCCAGTTGAGAAAAATCTGCCTTCCATGAGGTGAGAACCAATGTAAAAATGGCCCATATTACATGATTTTATTGGTGGGATATCTAAGGATTAAAATAAGCCTGCCACACAGGAACAGTTATCTCACATATTTTAAAAATCACTTTAATATAGGCTTTTGGTTTCACCTATAGTCTCTGTGAAGAGCTAATGCATGACAATTACATCATATTGTGTAGAAATCCATCAGAAGAATTTTGGGATTGTGTTATTTTCATATTTTTGTTTATTTTTTAAAGGATCTGAGAAAATAGTGAAGAGTAATGTCCAGTGAAATCACTAAAAGGCAATAATACACTGCATGGAAGGCATGATGAATAGGGTTGCTTTTATCTCCTGACTTTTAAAAATATGGCTGTGCCCTATATAGTGATTCTTTGAAATTCACCACCTCTTCAGATCTTCTCAGAGGTTTTTCATTAAGTAGAGAAGAAATACATATGTCAAACAGGAAGGATAAAGATTCTGCTAAAAAAAAAAAAAAAAATAGAACCAACATAATCCAATATTTGCATGGGTGGATTTACTATATTTAATAAAAACAATTAGTTTCTTTCAAATTGTTTCAAGGAATTCTTCATATTCCAAGATAAATTACTGTCTAGGCAGGAACTGTTATGTTTTTTAACCAATAACATGCTTTATTGTGTTATCAGTTTAAACATAGTGCTTAATATTTTTTAAATGACAACATTATTTCAACCATCACAATTAAAAAGCCCTTCAAAACACCACAAAGAAATCATCAGTCTAGTAGGGTATATTTTTGCATAATTGATGATAAGTGTGTAATGATGTAGTAAGCTAGCAATTAGGCATAATTTGCTTATGCAAGTGAGCTGAAAAAAATGGGGATCAATATTCAATCTACACCTATGTGAGAAGCAATTAGTTTAATTGATGGGGGCAGAAAACCCTCAACAATGGCTAATTATGCCAGAATGACCTGAAACACTCATGTAAATTAGTAGAATTAATTATACATGAATGATTTGATTATATAAATCATGCTTAAAACCTTGAAGTTTCTATACTTAGGCATTCACAAAATGTAGTAGAAAAGGTGGTTTAATGATATAATGGATACAGTTTAGAGAGTAATCATCAAGCTTGCCTACAATCTATTGTCACAACGCCATCTCAAAATAGACAATAGTGAATATGAAAAAATAACATGCCACAGTTTCTTACTCAAGTGTAATCATTTAACAAAGAAACGTTTATTCAATAAAACACTATTTTGTATAATTATTATTTTTCTCCCAGGTTCTACTTAGTGTCTACAGGAATTACTGAGAGGCTTGTAACACTTCACATTTCTTTCAAAGGGAAAACCCAAATACTTTGATTTACTTATCACCAGTCCTGGATTTTGTTTATGAAACAGATAAAGACTTATTCTGTTTGGTCTGCATTCTGTTCTTCATCTATCCATGCTATTCTCATCATTACTTACACAAAGGAAGCAGAGTTTCGTGAGTATCTGAAAACACCATACTTATTATCCACCCAAAATTAATTTTAATTCTGGATTGATCGTCATTACCAGAATATCAATCTATTACCTAAGTACATATGGATTCTCGGCCTGACTTTATTGAACTCCAAGCAACGGGACTAAATTTGAATAAATTAGGGACAATGCCACAAACAAAAGCACGTACTTGTGTCTGACTTCGTTCTCAGATGTAAAGTTATAAAGCTGAGGTCTTGTTGAGACGACAATTTATTTCAGCTGAAATTGTCTCTGGCATATATAGACAATATTTTTAGGAAGAAAACAACACACGCATGCAGAAGACGGATGATATCCTAACTGATTCTGCCTATTTTGGTAGGCACTCCACTTTATGGAATATCTTCCAATTTATCTAAATACTTTTTTCTATTGAAAGTCACTGTGCACCCCTCACATGATTAATTTTCTTATAAGCTTGGCTCCACAGTGTCACCTGAGTTTTATTCTAAGATATGCCTAAATGTTTTCAACTATTTTAAATTTGTGTTACTCTACCCCCAATCCATCAATGGCTTCCATAAAATCTGTTTTTTTAAAAAATTTCAAAATATTAAGGTGATCCAAGCTTTTGTTACATGGATGAATTGTATAATGCTGAAGTTAGGGCTTTTAATGTGCCTGTCACCAGAGGAGTGTACATTGTACCCAATAGGTATGTTTTTATCCCCACCCCACTGTCAGCCTCCCCTTCTCAATTTCCAATGTCCTTTACTCCACCATATGACAGGGTAAAACCTTGTTTTTTAGCTTGCAACTCCAGTCTGCATCTTTGCCTTCTATATCATTGCTTTATCCTTATGTGAGTCAGCTCCGCAGTGTTGCGCAGTGTCATAATACAATGTTATTAGCATGCTACGAGGGCTCTGCACACATTCTCACAAATTATAGAAAGGCGTTAAGCACGAATCTTCAGAATGCCCAAGTGCATTTTACAACAGCGCTGATAACACTCTGAGCTATATTACATTTTTGTTCTGAACGGGAGCCCCTCAGAGAGGAGGTAAAAAGTTATCTGCTGTCAAAAAGCCTTGATGTGTTTCCTGTCATGAAAGTTTCACACTTGAAAACTCAACATGGTTTTTGTATGGAATATTCTGACCTTCTTTGGAGAATAAACAGGTAGGAACACAAATAATGAAAAGCACTAGGCTCCAAGCTCTGCTAGGGGCTCCTGAGCATCACTGGTTATTGAACCCATAAAACTTGCAATTAGCAACCTCGTGATTCACCAGAGACGTGTGTAATCTGAACCTTGGAGGGTGACCAGGGGCAAAAATTCCTGACCCAAGCAGTGCAATAAGCATTTCAAATTTTGATTACCTTCTGAATTTTTGTTGGAAGTCAATAGTTTGAAATAATTCATTTTATATATTTCATGGTAAGTGTATATTTTTAATGTACTTTTATTTTGATTTTCAGATACTGTCTTCACCACAACTACATGACATGAACATAGCATTGTATATATGCACTGTTGAGTCATAGATGAAAAAATAAAATAAAATCTAGGCTGGGAAAATGACTTTCTTAAGTCGCATAGAATATTGGCCCCAGAACTGAGATTAATTTAGGACACCTTTCTTCTGGGTGTGGACATTGTCTGCTAGAATGGGCTTCACTTCTAGAAGGTTGGAGCTCAGCAAGCAGAGTTCCACAATCAATGTCTCTGCATCAATCCCAGGTCCCCAATATAAAGCTCACACAAAAGATACCAAACCATTCCAATCTTTAGAATAATTGACTCCTAAGTTATAAGAGTTTAGAATTTAAAAAAAGGAAGAGATCTCAGAGGATGTCTAGAGTATCTCCTGGGAAGCTGGAAATACTAATACCTGGATTCCACCCACAGAGATTCTGATTTAATTGGTCAGGAGTGCAGCCTGAACATCAGGATTTTTCAGATCTCTCCAGGTGATTTATTTGTACAGCCAAGGTGGAGCCACTAATCTAGAGGCAGAATTGCAGGAGTTATAAACTTACATGCCAACAGGAGCCAGAAAGATCATGTAAAAGAGGAAAGCAGGATAGGTATAAGAAAAATAACACAGCTGTCTCAGTCTACTGTTAATTTTCCTACTTTTGATTTAGGGATGGGTAAAAGAAATATTGTTCCACTATAAATAAAAAAAAATAGTGCAAGCTCTATGACACATGGTAATTGACACTTATACTTTGTGTTGGGAGGTAATGGGGAATGTTGGAGATTGCATTTAAATAGAGAATGCATGATCATCTTAAGGGGCAAATGCTCTTAAGGTCCAGCTAAATGTGGGCAGAGAGTGTAAGATCTACTGGGTTTTTTTAAACAATTATAAAAATAATTTTTATGTAAAATTGTTTGATGTTTTAAATGTTGGATCATTTTTTAAAAAACAAAGTGCATATCAAAGAAAATATACTTTTGGGTCATATATGATCAATGGGCTAACAGTTTGTGGCCTCCGGATTGAATGGTGACTCTGAGCTTAGCTCCTGACTGAGACAAATATAGGCTGAAATCTTAACAAAAGCCTTTACCTGGGGCAATTTTTAAAACTCTCTTTGGGTCTCATCTACAAAATGGGAATAACATAATTTAATTCATACAGATATTTTATATCTTTAATGAGATAATTCATGTAAGGAGTTCAGCATAGTGCTTGATATATAGAGAGTATGTAGTAAATATTGGCATTATTGTGAAGCCAACACATTTCTCTGTGTTATAAATGGCATAAATAACTCCATATGAGTGTTAAGTCTTATCCTAAGGTAGTGGGACAAAGTAGAGGCAGAAACAGAACTAAAAATGAGGACTCTGGCTCCTGGTTGATATGATAGCTTATAATCAATGTTTGGTCACAAATTATGAATAAATTTACTAGAAATGCTCATCTATTCATACATGTCTATATTTGAGACAAGGAAGATTTCAGATTTTACAAAATACTGGGCTGGTGTTGGATTAGTTTCATGGTTCTTTCTGTATCAAATCCAAACGTTGCGTAGTATCTAAAGCTCTGCAAAATTCAAACCCACCTGAAATATTAATTTTCACTTCTTCATGTTGATGAGTACAATTATCATTTGAAAGATATGTTGAACTTCTTAACACCAGGGCCTGTGAATGTGACCCTATTTCAAAATAGTCTTTGCAGATGAAATCAAGTTAAGATGAGGTCATACTGGATTAGGGAGAGCCCTAGTCCAATAATTTGTGTCCTTATAGGAAGAGGACATTTGGACACAGAGACACACAGAGGGAAGAGGGTCATATGAAGATAGAGGCCAATGTTGAAGTTTATGCTGCTACACACCAATAAACATCAAGAAGCTACCAAGAGTCAAGAAGGGGCTATCATTCCCCTAGAGACTCTGGAGGGAACAAGTTTCTGCTAATACCTTGATTTCAGACTTCTAGCCTCCAGAACTATGAGAAAATAAATTTTTATTGTTTTAAGTCATCCGGTTTATGATAATTCCTAGGGCAGCCCTAGGAAACTAACACAACACTCCAATTCTCAGGCTCTCAGCCAGGTTGCTTTCATGCACATTCTTGCCTGTGTGTCATTTCTTACACTCTGCATTGCCTTTAACTTTATCTAAGTCTTCTCCATCCTTCTAGCCCAAATCCTATTATTATCTTTGTGTCTTTATTTATCCCCATATGACACTTGAGTATGAATTATACAATTAAGCATTTAATTTATATTTGTCATGTTATTTATCATTGGTTCTTATATTAATTTGCTACCTTCAGAAAAGAGACCATGTATGCCATTTCTGCTTCTCTATACTCTCTCATGGTACCCTTAAATATACAACATGAATCTTTTTGAAGGATGTTTCATTTTCTTGTCCATGAACATCACCATGGACGGTCAAACTTTTAATATCTGGTTGTAATAGAACTGACATCTTACTGACATCCAGCTGCAGAGTGTCATGCTTAGATTCTCCTATTTTGTTGGTTGTGTCTCTTTGTTTTGTTTTGTTTTGATTCAATTTGATTTTGAAGAACCACATCTGGCAGTGTTACAAGCTTTGCTTCAAACATCAAACATAACTCTCATTTATGGCACACCAAACATCAAATATAATTTAGAAAAATGAAGAAGAAAAGGCAATTTTAGTGTATTGACCCAGATTTTTTACTCTGTTTTATTCTTTCTTTTGTCCTAATGTCCCAGGTTTCTTTATTTCATCATTTCCATTCTGTTTTGAGAACTGTTAAGCGTTACTTTTAGTGTAAATCTGCTGCTGACAAATTAGTTTTCCTTTATCAGAGAATATCTTGATTCATCCTTCATTCTTGGAAGGATATTGTGGGTATAGGATTCTGGACTGACAGTTCTTTTCTTTTAGTACTTAAAAAATATTGTTTCACTTGCTTTTAGTCTCCATGAATTTGGATGGGAAATCCTATGTCATTCAAATTGTTTTTCCTGTATAAAAAAAGTATTAACATCTCTCACTCCTTTCAATTTTTTTTTGTGTCTTAGTTTTCAGAAATTTAACTATGATGTATCTTCGTCTGGATTTCTGTGGTTTGGTACTATCTAAAGTTTGCTTGGCTTCTTAAATCTGAAGGCGTATGTCTTTTTTTTTTGTCAAATTAGGAAATTTTCAGCCATTATTACTTTAAATACTTTATAACCTCATTCTCTCCTTTTTCTGGGACTCTGATGATATAAATTTTAGATCTCTAATTATATACAGTCCCAAAGGTTCCTAAGGATTTGTTTTTGTTATTTTTTGTTTTGTTTTGTTTTTGCAGTCTGTTTTCTTTCTGTTGTTGAGATTGGTTTTTTTCTGCTAGCCTATCTTTAAGTTCTCTGATTCATCCTTCCATCCTCTTCATTCTGCTATCGAGCCCATTCACGGTGCTGATTTTCAGGCTTTTGTTTGTTTCATTTATAGTATTTTTTAGTTCTAAAATGTGTGTTTGGTTCTTCTTTATAACTTCTGTTTACTTGCAGAAAATCTCTATTTCTTCATTGGAATTTTAAATTCTTATTTTATACATAATCATACTTGCTTATTAAAGCGTTTTTATGATGACTACGTTACATCTTCGTGATGGTTGTTGGAGTTCTGATTCTTGGTACGACACATGATTTCTATTGAAACTTGGACATTTGTGGCATTATGTTATGGGACACTGGACCTTATTTGAATCTCATATTAGCAGGCCTCCTCTGCCACCACTCCAATGGAGACAAAGGAGCAATACCTTGTGATTTTAACTGGGAGTTGAACTCCACATCCATCCCCTGTTTGGTCTACATTGACAGCATGTGGAGAGGACCTTGTTAGTGCTGGGCAGGGAGGAGAGTTCAGGCTTATGTTGATATTGTGCTGACTGGGAGGGCTCAGAATGCCTTGTTACTTTTCTCTGTGTGGCCTCCACTAACACCACAATAGGGGTGACTTTGTTACTGCCAGGTGGTAATAAAAGTCTTGGCTTTCCATTAAGTCTGCTCTGATACTCCCTGGTGGGGAGTGGGGGGAGTATCTCATCACTACAGATTTGGGTAGAAGTCTACTCTCCATATGTGGTCTACACTGACACTGCAGTGGTAGAGAGCATCCTACTGTCTGATAGGGATGAGACACTCAGCTTCCTCCTCTGCCTTTGTGACACCACCCTGATGGAGTATTGAGGCACCTCATCATAGCCTTGTAAAGGCTGAAATCTAGGCTTCCGCACTGGCTTTTGCTGGTAGTAGGTCTATAGCCTTTTTAGTGGTATTTAGTGAGAGTAAAGCAATCGTTGTCTAACAGATTTCTGTCTTGCTATGTTGTCCCTTTCCTCATCTTTTGGCTAGAGAGAGTAGAGTTTTGAGGCTATTCTTTATCTATTCCTATGGACATTTCTGGGTTTCTGACTTCTTTAAGTTTGTGATGTAATGGTCAAAAAGAAAACTTCCAAAGAACTACCATGCTATTCCTTGAGTCCCAGGGTTTTTAGCCAGTCTGGCTTCTTCTCTCCACCTTTCAGTTTTCTTATGTTTGCTTTGTATATAAAGTTCCAGGGCTTTTAGCTGTACTTAGCAGGAGAAAATAGGAAAAATATATCTATTCCATTTTTCTGTATATGGAACTCTGGTTCTATATGATTTTATAAAGGGTATTTCAGAATATCATTTAGGAATCACTTGCAATAATTAAGAGCCCAGTTAATTAAAACATCTTTCTTCATATGCATGCTATTTTTCCCTTAAAAAATATATGATCATTTTTCATTGATGGTTAATACTTGATGCTTATAAAAGGCATATCCTTTCGTGACTTGCTTTCAGTTCTACTAAACGAACCTAAGGGCTACACCTTACTAATGTAGTCCCTGAGAAATTTAGCACACAGCACTTTGTGTTTACAAAACTCACTGATAGCATTCACCTGAGTATACTGAGTTGAATTATATAAAAAGTTCTGAATTTCTATGGCATTCTCACCCATTTTTCCTTCCATCGACATTTAAAATTTCAGATAGAGCAAAGAAACTGGAAGAGGACCAACCAGAGCAAGTAAAATATAAATTAGGATCTATTAATTGGATTCAAGCCTTAGAAAATCTGGCATATACAACTACTCATTTGTATTTTTTAAGGAATAAGACCATGAAACTTTTTAAATCTTTATTGAAATATGTAGTTTAAAATCAATAATTCAGATGCAAACTCTTTTAGAACTTTAAAATCAGCATATTGTGCCTTATTTATGATCACTGTACTGTCACCATGGCTCTAATAGCATTGTAAGCTTGTGAGCATCTCACTGCCTAAAACTGTGCACCCTGCACCCAAAACACTGCCTGCCTCAATACAAAGCATCAGTAAATCCCTGTTGATTGAACTGTGAATGAATTAAACATGTATTGCTACCCCATTTCCTAGGTTCTCATTTTGTATTTAAGAGCTGGCCCCAACATGCCAGAGGAGTACTACTTGGACACTCCTAACCAGAGCATTCAATCAATGCTTCGAGGCACATAACAAGTGTATACATATCACGCTACATTTCTGACTCAGAGGCGCTTGCTCCTCATTTCCTGTCTCTCAGTTTGACGTCGTGATTTATGCGTCAGTTCCTTAGGAAGCTGCATTCTTCACATTTGATTTGACCTTTGTCTTGCATTTTAATTTGATGAATCTTTAACGCAACATCTGCCCTCACCAGTTTTACATCCGCATGTAGCCTCTCAAGACTGTTTCATTCCTCTCTCCCCATGTGCCACTGTGAGTCAGGAAGTCTAAAATTGGGGAAGACCATTGAAAACTTTTGGCTGAGGATACGCCTTCCATGTCAGTGAGCAGCGAGACCAAACCTGTCCTGATCTGTGTATGGATTGATGCACAGCGCTCGAGCTCCTTCTTGGTGTTGCAAGGGTACACTGAAGAAACAACAAAAGCCCATTCTAGAAAAGTCTGTGGTGACCTAATGCCAGGCAAGTCAAAATATAATGACATCATTCAGCTTCATGAGGTGATTCCACTTACCAACAAAAATGCAAAAGGGCCTATCATAAATATTTAAAGTCCATTTTATTTGTTGCAGAGGAGTGAGATTTGTGCCAGATACTGCCAAGAGCAGGGTTTGTGTCAACATGCGGAAACTTCAAGTGGATAAACAGGCTGGATATGATGAAGAACTTTCTAACTGAACAAGTTGACTTTTTGTAGAAGAGGCTCTCTCAGAAGGCAATGAGTTCTATCCAAAAATTCTTTTAGTTTAGATTGAAAATCAAATTCCAGAGGTAAAAATCAATTGCTTCTAAGGGAAACAAGTGTAAATGTAAATTGCAAGGCTTAGGTTAAACTTCCTCCTATTTTCAGCATTCTGGGATTCTATTAAAAATGAGCTCAGACTCCTAGAATCAGTCTGTAAACTCTCACAGAGAAGAAGAAATAAAGGAGGAAAAAAGCAACAAAGCATAAATAACTGAAAATAGATGCTAACACAGAAGTAACACCTACTCTACAACTAATTGCTGGTGTGATTCTCTTCTAATTACACAGCTGTGAATGTTTCTTCTCTTTTTAAATCTTCTGCCAAGATAGCCAAATCCAAGCATGGTTTACAACAGCTGTAATAGGGGAATATAATTTGGAGTAGAATTTGTTGAGTTCTTGTTAGTAATGTCATTATTTTATTGGATGTTATTGACTTCAATAGCATTCTCAGGTGATACTTCCCAGATTAACGAGAGGATTGTTTGCAGAGAGGAAAGTAAACACTTGTCTCTTAATGAAACGCATTAAAGAATTAACTTTATGTCAGTCCATTTTATAGAACTGGTATTTCTAAGCCCTGTTAAAATTGTTTTATAGACTTCTAACTGCCGTGACACAGTAGGAGGTAATCACATTAGATGTTGCCTGCTGAGCCCACCAAGACTTGGTCAGTAGTTTAAAGGAACTGTTCCAATAATATAGTCAGATTACTAGTAGCTGGGTGACTCTAATTGAAATAACCTTATTGCATTATTAGTCCAAATGAGTGGACTCAAATCTCAAATTTATGCTTCATTTGATACCAAGACTAAGAAGATACCACTTACAAAATAAGCTTCATTACTCTCAAAGGTTGAGAGAGTGGGAATATATTATAGGTGACCCTTATACTGACACTTTTTAAAATCATTTCTCTGTTAATTTTTATTATAAGTAACTATGACCTATGTAGTAAAATCATAAAAATCCCTATGATATAAAAAATCCCAACATGTCAATTTCAATTGCCCATCATTAGATGAAGATCGAGAAGACTTTATACTGATACTCTTGACAAAGCTCACTCCCCATGTTGTATGATGGAGATTATGGCTTAATAACTGTGCTAGCTAACCTCAAAGATGCCCCACCATGACCCCTACCTTCTGGCATTCAGACCCTTGTGTAGTCATCTCCCACACTGTACCAGAATTGGTCTTTGTAATCATAGAATACAGCAGAGGTGATGGTATGTCTCTTTCAGGAGTAGGTTGAGCCCTCACTCTCTTGGATTGCTCTTCCTGAGGGAAGCCAGCGGCCATGTTGTGAGGATGCTCAGGCAGCCTGCAGAGAGGGCCATATGGCAAGAAAATGAGGTATCTGGCTCTAGCAAATGTGTGAAAGAACATATGCTATTTTGACTTAAGTTTGAGATGAATTTTTTATGCAGCAATAGATAAGTAAATTCAGATTTTGGCACCAGAATTGGGATGCTGAAATAATAAAAAATTAAAAATATGAGAATGACTTTGGAACTGAGGAGTGGACAGGAACTGGAAAAGCTGTAAGGATTTTGAGGAGAGTGCTATTGAAAGCTTAAAGTGCCTTGAACAAAATACCTGAAGGAGAATGAAGCAAATATTATTGAAAACTGCAGTTTAGCAATACAGTTGCCCGAAGTCCTGTGTAAAGTAGAAAATGTGCCTAAAGGCCTGGGTGATCTAGCTAAAATATTTTCCAACCAAAGTACTGTAAGTGTCCCCTGGTTTCTACTTGCTATTTATAAGAAAATGTGAGAGAAGAGAGAAAGAGAGATAAACTAGAGGAAGGATTGTTGAACAAAAAGAGGCTATTATCACACTGATAATATTATGCTAATGAACATATAATGAAAAGAGATGACATGACAAATTCATTAAAATGTGCAAGAAATAGACAATTTTAATAGACTCATTAGCATGAAGTAAATTGAAATCATAGCCACAGACATATTTTCTATCCCAAAAGCCCTCCTCCACCAGTACAAATAATAATAATAATAATTAATAATAATACAAAATGGATTTACAAATGAGAATTATCATACTATCCAGGACAATTTTTCTTGCTATATTACTTTCCTAGGGCCACCATAATAAACTACCACCTGCTGAGTGTTTCAAAACAACAAAAATTTATGCTTTCAAAGTTTTAGAGCTAGAAGACCAAAATCAAGATTTAGGCAAGGCCATGTTCTCTCTCCTAGATTCTGTTGGTTTCTGGTAATTCTTGACATTCCTTGGCTTACAGCTGCTTAACTTCAATCTTTTACTCTTTTGTCACATGGCCTCATTCTGTGCATCTATGTCTTTACACAGCATTCTCTTCATGTGTATGTTGGTTCTCCTCTTCTTAAAAGGACATTAATAATATTCTGTTAGGACTCATTGTAATGTCCTCAACTTGACTGTATTTGCAATGACTTTATTTCCAAATAAGTTCACATTCACAGATTCTAGAGGTTATGACTTCACCATACATTTTTGGGGGGACACATTTCAACTTGTAACAGTCTGCTCTCTGCCTCCCTCCCCAAATCCACATTTTTCTCACATGCAAAATACATCCATCCCATCCAAACATCCCCCAAAGTCTTAATCCATTCTAACAGCACCTCTCAGTCCAAAATCTCTTCTAAATATAATTAACTCAAAAAATCTCAAATTTCATCTTCTAAAACATCTGAATCAGGAATGGGTGAGATTCTGGGCATGGTCCATTCAGGGGCAAAATTATTCTCCATCTGTGGAAGAGAGGAAACAAGTTATCTTCTTCCAAAATGCAATGGTGGGATAGGCATAGGGTAGCCATTCACATTTCCAAAGGGAGAAATTATGAGGGAAAGGAAAGGTCACATGTTCCAAGCAAGTCTGAAACCCATCAGGGAAAATTCCATTAGATTTCAAGGACTGAAAATAATTTTCCATTAAAAGACCTTATTTCTACTGGGGCACACCCTGGCATTTTCAGCATTCAGCAGCAGAGGCCCTGCTCTCTTGGTCCACAGTGGTGGCCATCTCACCCTCCCAGTCCTTGAAAATCCCATTGACCTCTGAGCCACTCTTGGAGTCCTTCTTCTCTTTTCTCAAAGGGTAACACATGTTCACAACCATGTAGCTCTAGCTGCCCATTTTCTGCCTGTAGAATCCCAGAAGTCCAATGGTCTTTCTTCCTTTTATCCATCTTTCTCATCTTTGGTCCACGCTGGCAGTGTTCCTTACTGAGATCATGGACTGGATCCATGAATCACACACCTCATCTCTCTACTAGCAATAAAATTTATCCAGGTACACTCACGTTGCTTTCTCTCCAGAATACACTCTCTTATTCTCTGAAATATGAATAGGCTCAGAATTTCCTAAGTCATCAAGCTCTCTGCCAGTTTATATTAATAACAAGGATTGCTTTCCCTCCAGTTTCCAAAACATGTTTTGTGTTTCCATCTGAGACCCTACAAGAAGCGTCTTTAATGTCTTTCTTTCTATCAACGGTCTCTTCAAGGCAATCTAAGCTTTTTCTAGCATATGCCTCAAAAACTCTTTTAGCCTCTGTCAGTCACCCAATTCGAAGACCACTTTCACATTTTTAGATATTTGTTACAATAGTATCCCATTTCTCAGTGCCAAAATTTATATTAATTTCCTAGGGCTTACATAATAAACAACACATCTTGGATGGCTTAAAAGAGTAGAAATTTATTCTCTTGCAGTTCCAGATGCTAGAGATCCAAAATCAAGGTGTTGACAAGGCCATATTCCTTCTTAGCTTCTGGGTGTTGCTGTAATATTTGATATTCCTTGGCTTTCAGTTACATAACTTCCATCTCTTCATTTCTACCATCACGTGGCTATCTTCCTTTGTTTGTCTGCCTCTTCACATGACACCCTCCTCTGCGTGTGCTTTGTGTGTGTGTGTGTGTGTGTGTTTTGTGTCTATTCTCATCTTCTTAAAAGGACACCAGCCCTACTGGATTAGGGCCCATCCTCGTGACCTTGTCTTAACTTGGTGACATCTGCAAAGACCTTATTTCAAAAAAAAGTTCACATTTATAGAAACTAGGAGTTATGATTACCACATTTTATGGAGAGGGGCAAAATTCAACCCAAAACACTGCATTTTACATGTCTTTTCCCCACAAATTTTAAAGAAAAGAGTAAAAGCTGCCAAGATTATTTTAAAAATCTAATATAAATTTTATCCAAAATCATGATCTATATAAGATTATATAAAATATTATTGAATATTCCAATTATATAAGAAATTTTAGCCACATTTTACTTATTAACAGAAATGCAAAAATCTACAATTAAGTATTAGTCAAACTAATCTAATAGTACATCTACAGAAGTTATAGTACATTTTGATAAATTAGGGCTTATCACCAAACTTTGAGGACGTCGTTAGTTTGGGAAAAGTTTAACTGTGGTAACAAAGAAATCCCAAATTTCAGTAACATAAATGGACGGAAGTTTATTTTTATCTCATGGGAGATTCTGATTGGTTCAGGGTGGTATGATAGGTCTTTCTTGCTTGATCCATGGCTTCGAAAGTCACTCCAGTCACTGTCATTTCCAGTCAACAGAAAAGGAGAAATAGTCAATGTCCAGGGCAAGTCAATGTCCAAGTGTTGTGTGTTAAGTTGGAGATAACTTGTAAGTCCCTTGCAATAACGTTACTGTCACTCCATGTCCCACACTGAGTCACATACCTGCACTAGCTGCAAGGAAGCCCTGCTTGGAATACAGGCTCTACCTGGGTGGCTCGTACAAAAGTGGAAGGGAGAAAATATCCAAGTAGCAGTCTATAACAGGTGAGTCAATGTCAGAAAATCAATTAGCTTAATCTATTAGAGTAATAGATGCCTGTAAAAATTCATTTCAATATTCAAATAAATCTTTCTTTAAATATGTGTAACAAAAACATGACAATCTCTTAGCAACCTATAAAAACTAGGAAACATTTTAAATGTGAAGTTTATATAATAGAAATGTATATTTAATAGAAATCACTTTAGAATCATTTCTTTAAAAGTGAGAGAAAAAGAATGCTTATTATAACAATACTTTATACCGGCATGCATATTCAGTACTGGCCAGTGATATAGGAAAAGAAAAAGCAATGTGCTATAAGTATTAGAAGGGAAGTGATCATACTATTATTGGCAGATGATATAATACCAATTTTAGAGAAAAAAAGCAATACAACCAACAGTGTATTAGACATAGCTGTGTAAAACATCATTAATTTATACAAATTAATACTTGTTTTTAGCATCAAAAATAAATGGAATAATAAAATATTATTGATCATAGCAACACAACTACAAAGTACTAGGCCGAACCACATGAACCTACCTATACCCAACCCTTTTATGAATTATAAAAGTGATAAATTCGTATGGTTCAACCTACTATTTAGGATTCAACCAATATCATAGGTAAGAACACTTAAGGTTACATTTTTAAGTAATGAAGGACATAGACTTTGTTATGTAAGAAAATATAGAGATACTTGGAAGGACATATTATAAATATGCTAACTATTACCTAATAGTTTATAAAGTTAATGCAATCCTAGTCAAAAGCACTGATTAGTGTTATGAAGATTTCAATAAAAATAACTGAAAAATTATACATAAAAATATAGGTCGATGATTGTTCTTGAATTTGAAAAAGAAATAAAAAAGGAGTGAATGTACCCTAGAAAATTATATTAACCCAAAGGAATAGAATCAGTATGACATTGATGTAAGACATAAAAATAAAGTAAAGGATCAAAATAAACATCATACACACACATATGTATATACATGCATACACCAGACACATGCACACGCTCACGAATTGATATTCAATGAAGGTACATCACAATTTAAAGGAGAAAGGGTAATTGTTAGGTACATGATGTTGATAAACCCAGCTTACTACAAAGAGAAAAAAAGGGAAATGACATTTCTACCTGTCACTGTATGCACAATGGTTGACTTCAAATGGATTAAGGACATTAAAATTTTTTAAAAAACTATTAAATTCATAAATTTATTATTAGAAGATAATTAATCTGTGGAACATAGGGATAAGGAAGGCCTTCTTTACAAAACTCAAATTATGGTCTATAAAGTGAAAAAATACATTTTATTATACTTATACACTTCTATACTTCTTTCTGTAAATAAAAAGAACATCATGGACAAGTCAACAGACATATTGTGAGGAATATTCGCACTGTACAAAATGGCAAAATGTCCATATCTAGAATATATTATCAAGCAATGATTCAAGATTCCAACTAGAAAAATGGGAAAAAGTATGAATAGGTATTTTACAGAACTGGAAACCTGAGGTTCTAAAAAGAAGAGAGAGAGTGCTTGAACTCATTTTCACACATTATATTATCAAATATTAGAAAGCTGGCATGTTGGATGCTGTGGGTTGCCCCTTTAAAAATCCTTTCTATCCTTCTTTTAATGTGCTTTTCTGTATTACAGAGGCCAGGAAGCTAAAATCACATTCCCCACAGTCCCTTGCATAGAAATAAACTATGTTCTACCAGTTAGGTAAATGCTCATAAATTTGGAAGAGGGAAATATGACAAGGGTCTTCTTCCCACCCCTTTTGCTATTTCCTGCTAGCAAGAACCAATCTAGAGACGTGAGCTATTCCTGCATGATGCTCCATTCTCCAGCATTCTGAGTGTCACTCTAGGGATGCCAAAAAGTATTTGCATGTGTAGTGACAGTGGGAGCTGCTTTCTAGTTGTAATTTCTTGATACTCAGAAAGCAGCTATGGCAGCACAGTCTTGAGCTTGAAAGTTCCAGAGTGGCCTCAGAGGTTGCAATTCTCTTTATATTTGAATATATTCTTTCTGGTGTCATTCCTCAAGTCCCAGCCTAAGACTGCTTTTGCATCCCATTCACTGATTTTTTGAAAGTAAGGTTATTACCTGTATTAAACCATTTTATCCCTAAAATACATAAATATTTAATACCCATTTCCTGCACTGAGACTTGATTGGAACCATTGGATGATGCTGAGTTTGGTAGATAGTGAAGACAGAGGAGCCTCTTGTACTTCTAGTGGGGAGCATGGAATGATAGAGCCATTCTGGACAACCACTCAGCAGTGCATAGTCAAATTAAGTATATAAATACCACATTCCAACTCATTCTGGTTCTCAGTATATAAGCCAAATACAGGCTCAGAAAGAAAAATGTTAGCAGAAATGTATTGCAATGGTATTTGTGATGGTGGAAAGCTAGAAGCAAAATTATTATCTATTATTGAAAAAGTGACTAAGTAAAATGCCATATATGCTCATCTTGGAGAATTGCACAGCAATAAGAAGCAATGAACTGGATGTACCTGTACCAATACAGGTATATCATGAAGACATATTGTTAAGTTAGGCAGTACAATACTACATATGCAACCAAAGTTATGCATATAAAACAACAAAAAAAATTTTATGAAGCATCCATCAACTGAAAGGTATCTATTAAATGCATTAAAATTTTTGTTTTGTTAGGAGAAAGGTAACGCAAAATGAAAAGTAGGGATAAAACTGAATGGAAGAAGTAAAGTGAATTAATGGTTTTCTTTATCTACTAATATAACAGAAGAGTGAATTTACACATACATAGGAGTACATTAATTTATCCCTCTGTACTTGAAGTCAAATAATTAGAATTCTACATACCTGCGGAGAGTAGTTAGAAACCAAAGCTCCGAGTTATAGGAACTATTGTAGTTTTGCCCACAGACTTGCCTGTCTCACTGTAGAACATCCTTTCAGTTAGATGGGATTGATAATCCCATGGTAAGGAGGATACATAACTGGCCAATTCCCAACAGGTTATTCTATTCACCCTTGCCAGGACGATCACCGCAGCTAATCAAAGTCTATGTGCCTCACTCTTGGCTACCAGGATGGTTTCATGGCTATTTCAACCTACTGGAAACTCAGGATTTATGCTGGGATGTCTGGGTAAGAGATGTCCTGAAACTGCCATTGACCTTTTGCAAACACGAATCATGCCTACCAGTAAATCTGGCAAACTTGAGGACAAATCTAGGAGACTCACAAGAGCAATGGCTCTGGACTTTTTGTTTTCATCAGCCAATAAATCTTCTTTAATGTTTCAAACAGTTTGAGTTGAATTGCATGAAATAGAGAGCATCCTAATTAATTGAGCAAACACACATTGCTTGGTCTCTGATCGTTTTGTTCTTCCTCTTGCTGTCCACTGTGTGCATGAGTGTGTTGATACACGCACACACATGTACTCATTGGTAGCAGCGAGACTGTGTAGTACAGAGATTACTAGCCTTGATGTCTGAAGGATGGGGTCCAACATGCAGCTATATTTCTTACCAGTCTTAGAATTATGAAGGAAACAACTACTCCATGTCTTCTTTAGAGAAAAACAGACTAAAATCACCTATTCTATGTGTCCCATAGGTCTGTTTTAAGGTACAAGTGAAATCCTGTAAGTGAAAGGGTGTTTTAAACTCCCAGATATTATACAGTTGGTATTATATACATAGCTGGTATATAGTATAGGTATTATTATTACCTTGCATATGACGCATCTGTAAGGGCATTTAAAAAAGTAAAATCCCCTGCGTCCTTGAGTTTATCTTATTCTCAACTCAACTTCCTTCATTTTCACAGCAGCACAAGGGAAGGACAAAATGTCATTCTTAACTTTGGATTTCCTATCTTTTGTCAGTGTATTTCACAACCTTAACTTCGTTTCAGTATAGTTCAGTAGTAAATTTCTATATATAACTGTACTTTCAAGTTGCTTAAAGATATAACATAATTGGATGTACCTTTAACCTAATGGTTTGAAATCCTAAAGGAATGGTGCACACAACATCTTCTAGTATTAAATAGCCTGAGATCAAATAAAATGCAATGAGTAATGTCTGCTCCTACTGAACTGGAAATGTTGTTAGTGAGACACTGGCCAAAGATGACAGGGCTACCTCAAGAAACATAATGAGGGAGTTTTATCAAGCCAAACCTTTTAAAACGTTTGAACTCCATAAAAACCTGCAGGCATGACAGATTAAATGTAATGCTTACCTCTGATTCTGAGCTGCAGCTTATATCGTATAATTCCTGTAAATAAGAACAGATGTGCTGTTAGAAGGTTTTGATTTGTGTTTTTATTTTTCAAAACCCATCTAGCAGAGTGCGGTTTTTCCATTCGGGGGACGGTGGAGAGCTTTGTTTTCTTGCTCAAGCATGTCAGAAATGGGAAAATAAGTCTCACTCATCTCCATCCGATTAAAAGAGAAGCTCGAAACAATTTACAGAGTTGGATGTGTGCTTTAAAAAATGGATGAAACGATACTGATCTGTTCAAATATATCTTCAAATATTTAGAGCAAGAAAAAAACATTACTTTAGCAAGTTCTGAAACATAACGATTATGAGTTTCAGCTTGTATTCAGGTTATGCCAGCAGCAACGTGAAAAGTCAATAAGGATCTGGAACAAGTAAACAGGGGAAAGATACTGCAGATACCCCATTTCTAGGCAAGCCTGCTGCTCCTGTAGATCACACACATTCTGCTTTAAGGATACATGTTGTTAATTTCTAACAGGGCTATGTCTTTAGCAAAACAGATGTTTCGACTTTAGCACATATAAAAAATGTAATTGACAAGTTTGGCATTGTCATTTCTGTCGATGACACTTTCTTAAGAGCCTCACAAATCTAATTAAACAGTTCACAGACACACATGTAAATATATTCACATGGCAATGATAGGAAAAGGATGATCATGATACCTTTCACTTATATTGAACATTTTACCCAAGCAACCATGAAAAATGCAGTAAAGCTTAAATGATAACCGTGGAATAACACAGGGTCTATTAGGATTAGCATTACATAGCTGCAAGTAATAAAATAATACAGAGAGGTATTTTAAGTGGCATCTTTCTGAATAATCATGTTTAGACACTAACTGTAATCCATATATTAAAATTATAATACAGAGAATCTTCAGCTCTCTTTACGTGATGTCACAACAATAAATGAAAAGTAGAATACCCATTTTATGTGGGAATTTTTCCCACTCTATAACAAAATGACTTTTTAGCTTTACATTTTTAAAAATAAAAGCACCAGTTTCTTTTGGTGATGTGAAAATATAACTTTCGAGTATGCATATGCATTCTATTAAAAATAACATTTTAATGATAAACAACCATGAATATAGGTAAAATGTAATTCAGCCAGAAAATAAAAAGCCATTTTTATTACTGTTATTAGTGCTGTTTGACTTTTACCTCATTCTGAGAGGGTTTAAAATCTGTTTTGTATGATACTGAGGAAAACAATAAATGTGAAACAATTAATTCTGATCACTGATAATATATTTGATTTTATTGTATTAGTCCCTCCTATCTCTGGATAGTGATGCTACAGAAAAGCAAAAAATTAGACAGTCAGTATTAATTGGATGATTCATGTTTTCAGTGCACGATATAAATTATGAGCCATATATCTGTAATCTTTGCAATTCCTAGCTCCCTACGAAATGGAACAACAGTTATCAATTACTCCAGAAATAGTTGCTAAATTAGAATTCTTTAAAATACATAATTAGAACTGCTTACACACAACAGCATAATAGACGAAAACACGGGCTGTGGCATTAAAGAGACCTGGGTCTCACCATTGGCCACATGGTTTTGGACAAGTTTTCTAAGTGGTTAATTGTCATTTCACCAATCCATTGGGACTAGTACCATGTACCACATAAGGTTGCTAGAAAAATCAAATAAAGTAATATATTCAAAGCGCTTTGCACTATAGACGCTAACAAATGTTAGCTGTAATTAAGAGTAATTACTATTATTGGTAAACCAGTCTCTAATGGTCTTCCAATAATCCTGTTAGATTAATTATTATGTTTTATAATTATTAATAACCTAGGGCCCATTTCAGCCTCAATTTCAACACAGAGGTTTGTCTTAGAAGTGAGATTATTATGTGATAAAATAAGAGAAAAGACTTATTAACACTTGCACATAGTCATGGAAACTGGTTAGCTCCAGAAAACAGCAATTGTACAGGATCAGTAAAATAAGATTTTCCTTCGGAAGAATATTGAACTGATTTCTTCTTGAACTGTTACTTAAAAATTGGTAGTGCCCGAATCTAGTTCAGAAGTGACATTATTTCACTTTTTTATACTCATTAACCTTTACTGAAAAATATTTGTGAGGTCCATATGCTCATGATGTGTTACACAAACAAGGTGCTGCTTCCTGCCTCTTCTCTCTGAGCTCAGAGTCTGAGTGGCCTCGACTTCACACACAAGCATATGTTCTCCAGAGAAACCGTGAGAGACACAGGCACATGCAGAGACATTTTAGAATTGAAAGCAATGATCATTAGAAAGAACACCCAAATGACAACAAAAAGATCGGGCTACTTTTATATTTAACTTTTTAAATAGATATTATAATACAGTCATATGAATCCAAATGCAGAAAAATAACAAAGGTATATAGAGAACAGTCTTCCCCATCTGCTCAGTTTCCATCCTGTAGGAAAACAAAACAAAACAAAAAAACAAAAACTCTCACCAGTATCTAGTATTTAATTTCTAGAGTGCTTTTAGGCAAAAACATGTAAATGTAAATATAAATATATATCCCTATTTCTCCCTTTCACGTGCAAAAGAGTATCTATTGAGTGCTTTCTGTCATGCAATTTGTCAAGAGGTTGAAATCCACCACTGCATTTGATTCTTACAGGAATGCAACGAGGCAAGCCCAATTTTTGTATGATAGTAGAGGTGAAATCTACTTGCACCTAAACCATAAATGAGCATCTAACTCTACATGAGATTGTCTACTATGTCTAATCACCAACTACTAAGGGTCCAGCATGCATAGACTAAAATACAAATGGCATCCCCAGCCCCAAATCTTGCTAAGTGGACAAATGTATTCAGACTAGGACTACTAGAACACAGCAGCAATATTAATGGAATTATCTTCAAAAATATGAAAAAAAATGTACATATAAGACACATCTCTTGAGATCCCCTTATAGTAAAGGACAACTCCGTTAGCTAAAGCTTAGTCTTCATATGTTGGCTTATATTTTTAAGAAATGAACTAGAGAAAAAGGCAGGAAGAATTTTAAATGATTTACTATTTTTTCTTCTCAATACTCCTCAATAAACATTCATCTCTTTGTCCTTACGTGCAATACTCAATGATTGGGAAAGGGGAACCTATTAACCTGAAGGGAAATTGGAGATTGGATAGGGAAGCCTGACTCTGCCTTTAGGCACACATTATAAGCAATGATCAGTAAAATTAGATCTTACTTTATGCAAGAGAAATGATCATCAGCAAACAGTGGTGCCTTATTTTGTGTGTGGGGGGCTGTGAAAATGAAGATGATGGCTATTAGAATAACTTGAAAATAGATCCATAGATTTAAAAAGAGAGATGCCATTTTATAAAACTACATTGTAGCAATTTGGAGAAAGCTATATTTTTAGTTACTTTGCAAACATTTCACAAAAGTCATAGTTAAAATTTCTTCCTGAGATTATGCACATATGCATTTTTCCCCACCCAAGACGGGCAGAATTCTCCATCAAGATTAGTTTCCTTCAGGGCAAATTTGTGACAAGGAGACAAGATTGTATGCAATGCTCCCATGTTGCTACTTGGAGTTGACAAAGAATTGAAATTATCAGACTTGTGTACACTCTCTTGCTTTCAAAATTAGCCACTTTTATTTATGGTGTTATATTGCTTGAAGCAGTTTACATTTTCAATAAATAATTAAAACACATCTTTCCTACAATGTATCATTCTACCTCTAGGGAAAAATATTACTAGAAAACAAATGGCACTTATATATTTTACCTTGATGCTGCAAGAGGAAAAGTAAATACAAAATAAGGAAGAACTAGGTCTTCACCATTTTTAAAAAAGAAGGGAAAACTATTATTTTTCATAGTCATCAATTTCAGTTTCCTTTTATTATGGACAATGTTCTGAAATGTGTGCATAGGGTTCCTGTTAACTATATTTACATTTGCCGTTTTATTAACTCCTTGAAATCTAACCTGAGTACTTTTATTCTACACAATCTCTTTATTATATTATAGTTCCATTGAGGTATAACTGACATACAATAAACTGCACATATTTAAAGTGTGCAGGTCAATGAATTTGACACGCAAACACATCCATGAAACCAACACAAATAACATAACCCACCTTCCCCAACACTTTTTGCATATGCTTGTTATAATCTATCCTACCCTATCAGGAAAGCATTAATCTGCTGTCAGTCAAGAGAGATTAGTTAGCATCACAGAATTTTGCAAATAATTGAATCATACAGTATATATTTTTTCATGGAGCATTACTATTTTTAGCTCAAATTTTTATGCTGAAGTATTTTATCCATGTTGTTTCATAAACCCGTAGTTAGTTAATCCATTCCTTTTCATTGCTGAGTAACATTTTGTTGTATGGATATACCACAATGTGTTTTTCCACTCACCTGTTGATTGATTGATTGTTCCTTTAAATGTAACCAGAGGCCAATATTTTACAAAATTTACTAGCCTCTTTCCAGATCTCATTTTGCTAGACTACAGCATTTGATTCTGTTAACCACACACACGTGTTTTGAACTGTCCCTTTCTTAGGCTTCAGTTCCCCTGTGCTGTTGCTATCCCGGTTCCCACATTCCTGACTGTACCTACTATGCTCTCCTCCTAGCATTCTTTCCTCCTCTGACTTCCAGGGGAAGGCCACCCTGCCCACTATCCAAAATCCTTGCTGTGCGCTTTCTCTCTTGAAGACTCAAGTACCCCTAGAGTTCTACTGATTATGTCATGTGGATGATTTCTTGAGTCTGAATTTCCAGATTCCAGTTTTTCTGTTAGTTTCAAACCATTGCCTTATTTTCCCCATAAAAAATGAATTTCAATTCACATCACTCTATGGAAATCGCCTGCCCCAGCAGGCATAAGTCACTGATGGTGTTCTCACTTCCAAACTCAATGGCCTTTCTCGTTCCTCATCCTCTTTGGACTTTATTCCATCTCTAGATTTTTAATTACCAAAACAGCCTGTCTCCTTAAATTTACTACCTTTATGGCAAATTCAACCAAACTTACTCCTTTTAAGTCAAAGTGGTTTCTTTAATTGAAATTATTCATTTTTGTCTGTGATAACATCATTTGTCAAGTATGCCAGGCTAACCATTTGAATTAATCTTTATTTTTTTCTTTATCTTTACAACCAGTCAGTCTCAAATCACATTTTCCATTGAAATATATCTCAGAGTAATTCCCTTTGCTCAATTTCTTACAGGATAATACAAACTCATGATTTCTTTTTGATCCCCATCTTTCACGCTATCTTCTGGTTTCCAGAGTTTCCAGAACCTCCCCAAACACAATGCTATCTTGTATTTTTTGACTAGCAACTCTTCAGTGATTCTCAGTTGTTTCCTAGATCAAAAAATTAGCCTCCGTCACCTGGTTCCATAATCTAGGAACAACCCTACGTTGCAAAACAGTCTCTTGCTATTCTGCAATTAACACCTCCCTTTGCCAGGTGGCAGCCTGGTCTCTGTGCATCCTTTATTATCTTTTTTAAGACTGTTTCTCTTGCCCTGAAGATTAAGTATATGGTCTCTAGAATCGGACACACCAGGCTAGAATACTGGCTCTACTAATTGCTATTTGTGCCACTTTGGGTGACATGTTCTCTCTTTTTTTCATCTGCAAAGTAGAGTTGTGAAGATAATTTGTATAAAGTTCTGGTATATATTAAGTGAACTATAATGTTAGCTATTATGATTAGGTAAATCTTACTTGTTTGCAAAACTAGCTCAAATTTCAAAGATCAGGGTGACTTAAACCTAAGGGATGTATAGGGCAATGCTTAAGAGTATTGGCTCCAGAGGTGAACTGGCTGGTTTAAAAACCTGGCTCTAACATTCACTAAGCTGGGTGACCATAGGACAATTCTTCAGCTACCTGTGCCTCAGTTTTCTTGTTTGTAAAATGAGCATGTCAGTATTTAAACTCATACAGTTGTTCCAAAAGAAAAATAACATTGTCCATGGTTGGAATGAGAAGAGCACCTGGCACTGTCCTAATTGCTGACTCCAATCTTTACCTCTCATGAGATCCAGCTCTATAGCAGTTTCTGGGCTTCTGTTTCTGTGAGATCTACTTATTATTAAACTACATCTATCTTTTATGTAAGTTGGATTGTTTTCTCTGCCCTGTAATGATGAAAAATCTATAAAAAATAACTTTTGCTGACTGTGGATGCAGCCCTGAGTTGCAAAGCACCACAGTCAGGCCAGCTTTTTGCGGATCTGGCCTACTACCTGACTTTGTAAATGAAGTTTAAATGGAAGGCAACCTTGCCCATTCATTTGCATATGGCCTAAGGCTGGGCTGTTCTTACCCTACAAAGGCAGAGCAGAGAGTTGTAATAGAGACCATTCATTCCTCCTGCAAAGACCAAAGTATTTACAAAATCGATCTTTTTTTAAATATTTTATTCTTTATTTTTTTGAGACAGGGTCTTGCTCTGTAGCCCAGGCTAGAGTGCAGTGTTGTCATCATAGCTCATTGCAACCTCAAACTTCTGAGCTTCAGCAATCCTCCTGCCTCAGATCCCAAGTAGCTGGGACTGATAGGTCCATGTTACCATTCGTGGCTAATTTTTTTCTGTTTTTTCTTTTTTCCTTTTTTTTTTTTTTTTTTTTTGGTAGAGACCTGGTCTTCCTCTTGCTCAGGCTGGTCTTGAACTCCTGAACTCAAGCAATGCTCCCACCTCAGCATCCCAAAATGCGAGGATTACAGGTGTGAGCCATTGTTCTCAGCCTACAAAATGGATCTTTTTAGAAAAAGTTCGCAACCCCTGTTCTAAAGTATTTCTTCCCAAATGAAGGAGAGTTGTTTATCCAACAAAAACTGTTCAGATGTGGAATGTCAATGGCTCAAAAATGGCCCAAATTTTCTTATTATTTTGATATTTGTTCCCACTGTGAATTTACATATTGTTCCTTATTAGGAAGAATTTAGCTTGCATTTATACTTGCCCTGAACCACCAATTAACTTAAAAAAATAGTCAGTCGGTCAATATTAAAGATTAAAAAAAAATTAAGGAAGTCATTTGTCTGGCACCCTCTAGTAAAATAAGTGATTGATAGAACATGTTTTTTACTGGTTGCTCTCGTGTGCAGAAACAACCTTAGAGTGAGCTATACCAGCTATCGGCATTTATACTAAATGTTTTAATGATCCATAAAGTAAAATGGATAGAAAAGCAAACAGAATTCTTAGGCAGGTATTCATGTCCAGTCGAGATATTTTTAACTACACCCCTCAATTCTCTCTGACTACATGTATATTCCTACCATTCTAGACCCTTCCCTGAACATGAGAGCAGTTCATCATTTTCATACCTTCACTAACTTCATTCTTTGCTTGAAATTGCTTTCTTCCTAACACCATTTTTATCCCAAAAACACCCTGTTTATAAAATCCCCAATCGGATGTCCTTCCCTCTATGATATTTTATACCATTTCAGCCAATATTATTTTTATGATACTTATTTCTGTCTAATTTGTGCTGTAAAACTGATGTACGTGTCTCTCATCAATGATTACACTGTAAATTCCTGGAGGGTAAAAGCCCTTTTAGACACCAGTGGGTTTCAAACACTAAGAGTATAATTCCAAAGCTCATGCTTATAATCCTCCCAATGACCCTGAAGAGTGGGGAAGAAATAGCAGGAGCCTAATAGTCTCTAGATTGGGGGAATGAAGAAATATAAGAAATATCTAAGAAATAAACATTTGATGTAGGCAGTAGTATTTGGAGGGAATCATTATGTAGCTTCCAAATTGATAGAAATCTCCCTCAAATGATACAGACCTCATTATACGGATTCTAATGAAGACATCTGCTCAATGTTTAACAACTTGCACATCAATAAATATGATTGTTATATTCCATTCAGTCTTATACTTCAACAGCTTTATGTAAAATAATAATAGCATTCTCTATGAACATGGGTTTACTTTGGCCAAGTAATTTCAGAAATATGGCTAAAGTAAAACAGAGATGTAAGGACTTGTTTCTGAAAGAATGTTAAATATTCGGGGTTCTTATCATGTCTTCTCCCTTTCAGGCCAATTTTTTCAACTTATATTATAATAAAGAATATACACACATATATTATACACATACATATTATGGGTAGATATATATAAATATATATATTCATTAAAAACAAATACATTTGTCCCCTTGATATCTGTGAAGGATTCATTCCAGAAATCCCAAGGATACCAAAACCCACGAATGCCCAAGTCCCTTAAAAAAATGGTGTAGTATTTGCATATAACCTATGCGTATCCTCCCATATATTTTAACTCATCTCTAGATCACATATAATGTTTAATATAATATAAATTATATATAAATAGTTATTGTACTGTATTGTTTAGGGAATAACGACAGGAGAAAAACGTCTGTTATATGTACAGTACAGAGGCAATTTTTTTCCTGAATATTTCTATTGGAGGTCAGTTGAATCCATGGATGCAGAACCCATCGATACAGCAGGCCAACTGTACTTAAAAACGTTGACTAAAAATGAGAAAGCCAGTGTCATACATAATGCCACCATGCCAAGATAGCTACTGTTAATATTTTGGTATGGATATGCACATAGTTCTGTTTTTGTCCCCTCCCCTCATCCTCACGAACCAAGAGAAGAGTGAAAGATGAGAGTCTAGATAGGTCATCATGTGTTCCTAGTAACTCCTCCCTCCCTCTCCTCCCACACATATTTGCCATTCCACCACAATCTGTCTCCCAGACTATCAGAGCACGTGCAACCACGTCCCACATCTCTGCTTATGTTAGCTATTACAGGAAGCCTTTACCAGCAGGGCTCTTCTTCCCATATGGCACCAAAGATCTCAGTCTGACCCCATCTCCCACTCTCCTTGACTCCTAAAGCTGTTCTGCTTTTGCTCTGCCCTGTGGAGTTTATGGTTCCAACAAATTAACTTATATTTTGAGCTTCTTTTCTGAACATCCCCTTAACAATTTAACTGTCATTCAACCTTAGCTCTTCCCTGAGGACCTGGCTTCCCCTTTGACCCTTTCTAAGTTGTGACTGTTTTCTCTCTCAAACCCCTTGTAACCCTGGGCCTGAAGGTGGAATACATTTCCTTTGCTCTTCGATGCTTCTTTCAAACTATGATTTCTTGCTGCTCCCTAAAAATGCCCCCTTGTAGCTCACGTCATCAGACTATATCTGCCTCCCTTCCTTGTTCTAGTCGGAGGACCCCCTTGGGTTCCCTGTTCCACATTTCCAAACATTTTAGCACATGGGCCACTATTACTCTCTCCAATTCAACTTCTGTCAAAATTCTTGGTGATTTTAATAATATTATGAACAACTGTTCCAGAACCCTGGTGTCTCAGTTCCTTATCCTTCTGTCCTTCAGAATAATCTTGTTTTCCATACTGTCTCAGCCACCAACCCTCATGGTCATAATCTAGATGCTTTTATCATTAATAACTACACCTACCCTATAATCTTAGTTTCAAGTATTTCATTTTCCAACAGTCATTTCTTATCTATTCAGCTTCAACGATTTTTCAACCCCGCAGGACCTATTATCTATTGAGCCTACCGATTTTTAATATTCCGAGGTTCAACAATACAATTTCTCATTTGCGTAAGCCCTCAACTTCTTTACCAATCTGTTTTTCCTTTCTATTTCAACCCCTCTCCTCATCCTTGGCTGATAACCTTGCTTCTTATTTTACTGAGAAAATGTAGAATCATATAGAAAAGTACTCTGTTACACTAATAACCACAACTATCAATCTATCTATACTTGTAACCCATATACTCTATATTCAATACTACTATTATTATTGATTATTTGTTTGTGGTCCTGACAAAAACCATCTTCCTTAGTGGTGGTAGAGTAGGAGGCACCGTGAATCTGTCTCCTCACCTAGATAACAACAGCACTGGCAGAATTTGTCTGATATATCTATTTTGGATCTCTGGAGTCTATTGAAAGTATGCAAATTCCAGGGGAAAGCTTGGATGGTAAATTGCAGCTAATTTCCACCAATTTTAGTCCTTATCACAATAGCATCTACCCATTGCCCACCCGCTGCTTTGTGGCAGGCAGTTGTGTGTGTACATGTTCCTGAAGCAGCCTGTGTAGAACTTGCAAGAGCCAGGGTGGGCAGAAAAGGATTCTGTCCTCCAAATATTGGGGATCTATGCTGTGATTTCTGCTTCTGATCATAGAGGTGCTGACAAAGACATAGGTCTCCATTGTTTTCTTGTTTTTACACCTTCCCTACATTGGGGCAAGCCCCCCCCCCCACACACACACACACTTTGGCTGAAGTGACTTCCACAGGATTTAAAGGGCCAACGTGTTCTATCCTATTATTTTTCTCTTTTTCCCTTTTTGAGAGTCAGACATTTAAGACTAAGATATTTAAAAGCAACTGCAAATTGGGAAAAAATTGAAAAATGACTACGCATGCTGAGGGAAAGGCATAAGCTCAGAAAAGACTGGACAAGACCTTTAGATTACACCTCAGGCTGATCTCAGACCCATAGACAGTCTACAATAATCAAAGAAGCAAAACAATACACAGAAAATAATAAAACCGAGCAAATTCTAGGGAAGGAAGAAAGTCTTGTTTTCAGAGTTACTTATTACAACTGTGTATTAACAAAATGGAATTATCAAAAAGAGACAGAAAAACTAAAAAGAATTGAAAAAGAAATTCTAGAGCAGAAAATTACAATAACCGAAATTAAAAATTCACTAGAGAGATTCAAAGGCATTTTTGAGCAGGCAAAAGAATGAATCATCAAACTTGAAGATAGGACTATGGACATTATTTAATCTGAGGAACATAAAGAAAAAAATAATGAATAAATGTGAACAGAGCTGAAGAGAGCTCTGGGAAACAATCAAGCAGACAAATGTATGCATGGTGGAAGTCTCGGAAGACAGAGAGAGAGAGAAAGAGTCAAAGAGAATATATGAAGAACTAATAGCTGAAAATTTCATAAATGAACACAAGAATCCAAGAAGCTTGACAAAGTTCAAGTAGGATGAACCTAAAAGAATCAAACCAAGACACATTATAATCAAACTTTCAAAATACAAAAACAGAGATATTCTTACAAGCAGCAAGAGAAAAATTACTTATCACATAAATGGATCCACAATAAGATTATCAGCAGATTTCTCATCAAAAGCTTTGTAGGCCATAATGTAGTGGGTCAACATATTTAATGTGCTAAAAGAAAAAACAAAACAAAACTGTCAACCAAGACTCTTATATTTGGCAAAACTGTCCAAAAGTGAGGGAGAAGTTAGAAATTCTCAGATAAATTAAAACTGAGGGAATTTTTTCCACTAGAGCTACCCTGCAATAAATGCTTAATAGAGTTCTGCAGGGTGAAATGACACTAGACAGTAATTCGAAGCCATGTGAAAAAATAAAGATCTCAGTAAAAGTAAATATGTGGGAAATTATAAAAGCTAATATTATTGTGACAGCAGTTTGCAACTCTACCTTTTGTTTTCTGCATGATTTAATAGACTAATACATTTAAAAATAAATCGTTATTATTCTAAAAGCTAGTATGATTGTAACTTTAGTTTGTAACCACATTTTGTTTTCTACATCTTTAAGAGACTTACGCATTTTAAAAAATCATTAGTTTATGTTTTGGGGCACAAAATGTATAAAGATGTAATTTTATGACATCAGCAACCAAAAGTGGTGGCAACAGAGCTATAAGAGAGCAAAGTTGTTTGTTTGTTTTTTTAATGTAACTTGCATTAGTATAAATTCAAATTAGATGGTACACAAATGGTATTGAAGCCTTGCTAAAGCAATGACCCTAGATGGTCATAGACAGAAAAACGAGGCATCCATGGACTGATCCTGGAGAACTCCAAAATGTGGAGCTTGCTGAGATGATGCAGGGCCAGCTGGGAATAAAGAAAGGAGCATCTGTGAGATTGGAAGAGAAAGGAAGTGTGGCACCCGGAAGCCAAGTGAGAGTATTTCAGTGAGAGTTTGTGATCAATGCTATCAAATACAACTTCTCGTCAGGCAAGATGGCTGAAAACGCACAATATGATTTGGCAACATAAAGATTATTGGTAACCTGGGAGGGGGGAGGAGGGGACGGGTATATGCATACACAAAGAGTGCAATGCGCACCACCCAAAGGATGGACATGCTTGAAACTCGGACTTGCGGGGGGTGGGACAAGGACAACATACGTAACCTAAACATCTGTACCCCCATAATATGCTGAAATAAAAAAAAAGAAAAAAAAATTATTGGTAACCTTTATAACAGTTGGAGATGTGGTGAACGTGAAAGTCTAATTGCAGTGGCTTTAAGACAATAGAAGGAGAGAACACGGAAAGATTAAGAAAAGTTTTCCTGTATGGGAGCAGAGACTTGAAATAGTAAACAGCACGTTATAGGGGGTAATAGTAGATTTTTATTTTTGTTTTTAGATGATAGATATTAAAGCAGGTTTATATGTCGATGGCAATAATCCAATAGAGAGGAAAAATTAACCATGCTGAGGGACGAGTCCCCACCCTTGATATCACCAGTTGCAAAGACAGAGCATTGTCTGGAGGTTCTCACACCAGCATTGAAATGTTCCAGTGCAGTGGCTGTGACTTCTACATTTTATCAGGAAGAGCTAGCTACGTGGCCCAGAGTAATCACTAAAAATCCTGCATGTGTAATTCTCCCATGTGCCTCAGAGGCCGGGAGCATTTGTATTTGTATTTGCTGAAGAGTACGAACAGGACCAGAAAAAAGCAGAGCTCCCTGCTGAGCCAACCTGGACATGTAGTGTAAGTGAAAAATAAACTTAAGTTGTGATATGCCACTGTGACTTTGGCATGTTCATTTGTCACTGCAGCACAACCTAGCATATCTTAATTAATACAAATGGGAAAGATACAAATGAGAGTAAAACAAATTGTCTTGGGACTGGAACACCCAATCAAAAGTCATGAATGTAGAACTTTGTCTCAAACAAAAGAAAGAGAAATTAGACTGATTAGTTAGGAAGAAGTTTGTATAAAGAGGTGAAACACAAACCTAAGGATGAAAAATTGTTAAAATGCTAGGTTTATCCAAACTATATAAAGGATTTTTTAATTATAACACTTATTTTTTTACCAATTCTGAAGGATGAAAAATTGCGATCACGTTCATAGCATCCCTAGAAATTGTCTGGGAGAAAAGACATCTGAGATTCTGACTCAAATTCTGCTGATAACTAGTTGTGAGATTGCAGTAAAAAAATCATGCTTTCTTCAGGTCACAATTTCTTTATATGAAAAAATAGAGTTTAAAATAGAACAATGCAAACTTAAATGTTCATAAGAATGACCTGGTAAGCTTATGAAAAATGCAGAGACTTGGATTCTGCTCATGAGAGCTTCTTACTCAGTAATTTTGGGTAGTACCAAGAAACCTATTTTTTAAGACATTTTCCAATTTATTATTATGCAAGTAGTCTGAGGATAACACTTTGAGAATCACTGAAAGAGACAATGTGTAAGAAGCATTTGACCATTAAAAATAACCAGTATTTTTACAAGTGTTGACTTTTCAAACCATCACGGTCTACAGTGAAGTGACTGAATTTTTTCCTTTGACAGTAGGTCAGAAACTATTTTTTTATTTATAAAAATTATAAACTGTTTACTGTCACTTTTCCCAAGGGCTATTATAACAAATTACAAAAATAAATATGCTATGGTGCACTAAATCACAAATCACAAACACTTCTGATTAAAGCCACACAGCCAAAGGCTAAAATTGAACAGCTTTAGAAAGCAATAAAATAAATGTGTTTGTTCAAAATGAAACATCCAATTATCCCACTGACCATAATACTGACTGAGATGAAAAGGAGAAAATTCTCAAGCAGGTAGTGATGTATTCATTGATGCAGGATACCCAAAATGAAAAAAACCCAAAATATTTACCATTGAAACATGCCAAATTGTTAAATCCTTCTCTGCTACATAATTAGCATAGGGCCGGGCCAACATTTACCATTGAGGAGGTTAGTATTAAATTCAAAGTTTCATATATAGCAGAGTCAGCAGAAAAGGATCACATCTCTCCAGGGTTTATAAGGGCAGCATAGCAGAACAAGCTCAATCTGCATTGTGATGTAACATTTATATTACGTATGCAATGCTGTTCATCTCATGAGTTTGTCTCTAAAATAGCACAGACCCATCATTTCAACTGTGGCCATGACCTGTGATTTCTACCTGTGTATATTTCAAGGTTCCATTTTAAATACATACAATTTTTGAATAGGTGGGATTTTGTTGTAATAGGGATATTTGAAGACAGAGAAAGCTTAAATTGTAAAATGAATTCTTATTCAAACATTTTAGAACTTACTACTGTAAATTTTTGTTCTCTCAAATATGTGTGATATGCACTTTATTTCTTCAGAGTCTCTGAAGTTTTCTGTGTTACGGAAGATAATAAGAATGGTAGTATATATAGCAATCAAAATTTAGAAATTTATTATTTAAGCTAAAAGCCAGCTCTGGGGCTTGACTTTGTTAGCTATATTGGTCCATTTCTGATTATCGTGGCTAAGTTTAGTGACCCGTAAAGCAAGAAATGTATCAAAATATGTACATTTTTAGAAAAAAAAAGTCATTTTGTTCAGAAAACAATAAAATTTCTTGATGAGGGTAAATGCAAATTATGCACAAATTATTCTTCATGTCAATAAGAAACTATCCCAACCTATAAAAAGTGGTAAGCCATAACAGTAGCCTTACAATTGACTTTAGAGTTCAACCCACTCAGTCCTCTCATTTTACAGATGTAAAAACTAGGAATCAGAAAGCTAAAGTGATATGCTCCCTAGTGACAAAGCTGGGGATGGAATCCAAGTTTCTTGAAACTCTTTCAAGTAATATTTTCAGTTTACCATCTACAAGAATTACTCAGTTTTGACAATCAAGAATTCTCAGTATATTTATTAATAGCTTCTCAGAAGCAAGGAAGACCATGGCATGATTTTGCCTCAAATTTGGCATCTCCCAGAAATCAATATCCATTTTGTTTACTAGCTTCTTTGATATAGTTTAGTGGAATTAAAAATATCACAGGACTGGGTGTGTTTCAGTATCTGGGTATGGTCATGTAACAAACAAATTTCTATGAACAACTAAGAAACATTGAAACATTAGTATGGTTTTCATATTAGTTTTTAATGGAGAAAACTTCATAGATCTTAGAAAGTGAGTCCTACTTCTTCAGAAAGAAATGTCCTCAGAGTAAAGAAGTTCAATTCATCAGCTAACATAGAAATATCCCTTCAAACCCCCAAATCCCTTTGCTTACAAAATAAACTTCTGGTCTGTAATTTGATAAAGGGAATGGATTTTCCCACTAGAAAGTTTATGCCCCATGAAGACAAATAGTTCTGGATTTCAGGCCACATATATCTCCAATTTTAAATGAACTGCTATTATGTTTTTTTGAGGTAGTCTCTGGTGAATCAGGTCTGTTTCAATTCCTTAGATGATTGCTGAACAAACTGATGATATAGAACTTCTCAATGTGCATTCATTTCATGAAATCTTGGACTGATTTACCACAATGTCGGGCAGGAGAACAGTAAACAGATCTCCTTGTACTTGACAAGTTCATGGGAATAAGGAAAGAATATTACCCAGCAATAGTGCACAAAAAGCATCCTGCAATGGGCAGAATATTTAGATTATTTTTCACTTCTTCAAATTCTGAGTTCTCATAAAGGACAGGAAAATTCATTGTAGATAAGGATAAGTGCTGCTTATTAATGTTACATTATGTAATGTATATAATCAAATGAACTTGGTGGTTGGGCTACTATTGGATTTTATAACATTTACCACTTTATTTCATCCTCTTGATGACTCTGAGGCAGATAAACACTCTGTTTTCATTTATAGTGTTATATCCAGGTACTACTATTTACAAAATAAACAATGGAAACATAAACAAATGGTTCAATCAAATAGTGGAATTCGGTCTAAAATTTTTTCTTTGAAGTTTTCTATGTATTCTTAATGGAATGGCACTTGGAGAGATTTCAAGAGGGATTATATTGAGTCCAATACTTTTTTGAGAGTAGTCCTGGTATGTAAAAGACATCCCTGGTATGTAAAAGACTGTAGCAGAATTTTAATAAAAGACAAAGTTATCCCCTTTTTATTTTGGCCGAACATCCAAACTGTTATTATACACACCTTTACCTGTCGCATTGATTAATGCCAATTTCTTTCACTGAACAATCAACCCATGAGGCCAGACCTCATGCTCAGCTTACTCATTACTGTATACGCAGTGTATGACCTGTCATGTAATAGAACTCAATTAATATAATAGCAATCAGTGAATGAATGAACGAATGGATGATGAAGACTGTGACATGTGCATTGTTAAAACCAGTCAGGTGCAGGAATAATGCACTATGGGCTTATTTTGACTTTCCTTTTAGTGCATATGTTCAAAAAACCATTCCATCTATGCCTATATGATCCCAATAATCTTACCCAAATTAGGAAATAAAAAGTGTCATTAAAAACAGCAATAACAACTGGCATCTATACTGCTTAAATGGTAATCTAAATGATCCTCATTTAAGACAAGCACAAAACTAAACAATAAAATCCCCTAAAAGAGATGTCCAGTGTTTTAGTTTTATTATATATAAATTTTTAAAGGATCAGGGTAAATTTTAAGCCCTTATTCATCTTTATGATTGCATAAAGTTGTTTATTATTGAATAAACAGCCTTTTGGTAGTCTTTTTCTCCTCATTTATTTAGCAATAGTCACAAGTGGGTTTATGCCTATGTTTAATACATTTGATATGCACTGTGGCATACATTATCTAACTTTAACTTAACAGTATTACCATGATAATCATTTTTTCCTCTTTTATAGTGGGGAAATTGAAGATTAGAGAAAGTAAATAAGTTGTCTAGTGTCACACAAGTAACACATACTGGGGCCAGCACGGGAAGTCAGGTGTTCTGATACAAACTGGCATTCTTTTCACTACCTCAAGCAACTCAAGATTCCCTGGCTCTTGTTTACAGCTTTATCATTCTCATTTCAAGGGTGATTTCACCACTCTCTACTATCTCAGAGTTGGGTTCCAAACATACAGATATATTATCTCCTGTCTTTAGCAGAATTTGAATGTTAAAATTTGTTAACGAATTTCTGATGTGCAAGTTCTTTCTAGTTCTCTGTTCAAAAAGAACCAGGAGATCTGAGCTTGTCCTCATTTTGAGAACTCATCTTATTATAAGTGTAATACACATTTGAAGCAATAAAAAAATTAATACAAAAGAAAAATATAGAAGAGATGCAAAGAAAAATAGGAAGGAAGGAAAGGTGAAAAGGAGAAAGGGAGAGAGAAGGAGATTGAGGAAGAGAGGAAGGTGAGAAAAACAGGAAGAAGAAGAAGGAGGGGGAGGAAAAGAGAGAGAAGGAGGGAGGGAGGAAGAAAGACCAGGAAAAAATGACTTACTCTCAAAAAGCCTACTACTCTTTTCTCTGCTTATATTAATAAACCTAACAATTACCTAAGGTAAGTTCATAAGCACTGACCTGGAAAATTTGCTGTAATAAAGTGATAAGGTAAAAAAAAAAAAAAAAGTTTCAGGGTAATAGTTTTAGTATTAATGTATTGACATTTATGTTTAAAAATTTTTTTAAAGATAGAAAAATGCATTTGTGCTACTGGAAGCATGGGAGGAATACCTACAGCATCTGTGTCAGTCTGTTAATACCAGTTATTTTCTAAAGTTTAAGGTTTGAATCAAAGAGGGAAAGTACATCCTATCTTATTCCTTTATACATCTCTATATTTTTGAACTGTTTGAAGCCTATATTATTTTAAAACTAAAAAGAAAACCTTCATAGTATATTTTTAAAATTTTACTGAAATCAAACCTAGATTGCCATGGTATCATGATGTATGTACACTTACTGCATTGTAATGTAAGTGAAATGAGCTCAAATTATCTTTAACTATAGCTTCTAGGAACACTCCAAATAACTAGATGACTACACACACACACACACACACACACACACACACACACACACACATACACATGCAAACTATAACTGTGCCCCTCAGTTATTTGTTTATAGTAGTAAAACAATCCAAATGCTTTTGAAATACCGACGAATGTTTTGTTGGGGTTCTCATGATTGTCACTTAGTTGACAGCCAGAATTTAAACCTGGATTTTATTTAATGTAGCTATACTACACATCAGTAGAGAAATTTGGGGGTAATGTGTGTTGACACAAAAGAAAATGTCATGTATGTGTAGGGTACAGCACAGAGACGTGTCTGTGATCAAGGCCTGCCACGAGCTCGGGAATATGCGCGGATGTGGTTTACTTGAATTTCCTTTTGAAAATCTCGTTAATCAAGTTTTAAAATTTAAAATCATCTACAGGTCGCAAAATCTACAACACACCATTAATGGGAGCAGAATCCAGTCTAACATTGTTCTTGGGAAGTGTTCTCTAATTTTAGTTAAAAATAGTATAATTTGTAAGCCACTAAATAGGAAAAATGCCCGTATTTTGGCATATTTAGCTTCCATTTCCCTAAATATTTGCCTTATCCCATACATGCTGCTAGTCCTCATACTACAGTATCATTTACAAGACAGAGATAGAGAAAGAAAAATACAGACAGAGACAGAGAGGCAGAGTGAGCGACAGCGAGAGGGAGGATGGGACAAGACAAAGGAAGAGAGGGAAAAAGAGCAATTTAAGTCTTCAAAGCTATGTAGGAGACTGTGCAAATAGTAGGTGAGCAACAAATATTTCTTGGATTAATTACTTTAGGTTAAATGTTTTACAATATCTCTATTTTCTAGATTGTCAATCACAGCATTTTTTTTTTTTTTAGAATAATGAGAAATTGGAAAGGAAATCAATATCCAACAGACGAGAGGTGATTTAAAAAATCTACGGTGCATCCATCCATTGAAAATGATGTTACACATGTGCGTTGACAGACACGAGAAGTTATTCAATATATTAAAGATAAGAACTACTTTAAAAACAATAGGAAGAGTATAATCTCATTTTGATGACTTTTGAGAGATTTGATTGCATTTTAAAATTTCCCCAGGCTATTTAAAGTTGGGAATGTATTATTTCTCTCACACTTATATTCCACCTGTACAAAATGTGCGTATAGCTTAATGTTCAGAGGATAAAATAGTATTATAATAAAAATTCAAATTATATTCTACAAGTTAGATAATATAAAAACCACAATTTTAATATTAGATGTAATCTTTATTATGTATTTTATTACTTTATTGTAAGTATGAGTTTGTAAGTTCCATAAATCAAGGCACATATCTAAGTTATCTTTAGAGCTTATGTTTAGAACTTACATGTTTTATAATGTTTGTTGAACAAATGAGAGAACTTGGGAGTGAATGAGTAAGTGAAGAAAAGTATCTGAAGTATAATTGACGTTCTTTTGAATACTAACAAACTGTGAGTCTTGAATCATTCAATAAGGAAGAGGATAAGTGGAGGCAGAAACTAATTGATAATTGATATCCAGGCACAAAGAGCAGACTCAGTCAGGTTAAAGAGCCAAATAGACCAGTAACAGTGTTATTAGGTTGATGTTAAATGTTTAACAAGAGATTTCAGAATTTAAATTTTAATAACTATTTTATGTAAAAATGTCAGTGCTTAACATTTCTCCTGAAATAACAGACTGTAGAGAAAAAATGAGTGGGTTTCTAAAAGTCTCCAGAACCTTTAATATATGTAAATACAATATTAAAATATGTCATCTAATATTATGAAACATAGAGTGAGGGAGATAATGGAAGAGACTGAATTACTTATAAATATTTTTGGTTTGATTTTAAATTTTATGTAAGTACATATATACATACACATGCACATATATACACCTGGATATTTTTATATATTTATTATTCATCCATATACTCATTTGTTCATTTATTCAAATATTCTTTGTGTGTATAACAATACTTGTCATTCAGTTTCTGTCCTTGAAGAACTCAATAGTCTTCTTGAAGGAGGTTGATCTTAACCAAACAGGCATATAAATGAAAGAAAAATTAAGATTTTGGTATGTGTCAAGAGGAAAAAGTAGGTGATGCTCTAAGAATACAAAGCTGAGAAATTTGACATGTTCCTAGCCTAACATGACCCTTATACATAATCCTTCCTACCCGCCTCATAGCGGGATAGGATGAAGAATAACATGTGATTTAGTGACATTTCACAAATAAGGCAAAATCTGTGTGTTGCTGCTATCCTCCTTCTTTTGTTCCTTTATAAAAACAAATCAATTTCCCAATACACATATTTAAGTATAGATGATAAAAGAGGATAGGTTTTATGTATACATGGAAGGAAGCAGAATATATGCAGCCTTTGAACAACTTTTATATTAACATAAAAATCTATTTCAGTTTTAGACCCGAACCAAAGCTCAAAAAGCACAGTAATTTAAAACTGAACTTCGTGTATTAACACGTTGATCTTTTTGTTTTTTAATTGGGAGAAGTTAGTTCAAGCTTACAAGTCAAAGGAGATGGGTTTTCTATTGTGTACATATGTCCAAATCCAAGAAAAATTTTATAGGGATTTGTTTGCATTGTTTTTTAAATGTTTTGAAAGAAATAGCCAAATGGTAATTATTTGGACTCTGTAACTTTTAGAATATTATAGTGAAAAGAATCCTTAGTTATCATAAATATGTTATATTTCTTCATCCCCACAACTCTGTTTTTTAGATGAATTATATCATGACCTGAAAGGCTAAAGACAGAAAGGATGTAAAAGAACAAAGCATCATGGAAAAAAGACATGTGCCCAGGAGTCATCAGATCTAAGTTTAAGTTCTCCCTCTGTCACTTAAAATATTTTTCATCTCTATTTAGAATGCTCTACCAAAGCACTGACTCTTTGCCTAGTGAAAACCTTTTCATCTTTCAAGATTCACCTCAAGTTTAAATTGTATCATAACAACTTTGTCTTTGCTGCTCCTATTCTTGAAATTTTTTTTTTTTTTACAGTTAGTAGTTGCATAAGTATTAGTTTTCCCTGTCAAGAACACAGGGAAAAGTGTCTGTGCTATTTGTCTTAGTATGCCTTATTTGTCTTTGAAGTCATTTTTAACTTTCTTGCAAATATAAAATGTCTCAAGAATTTTATTTAACCCCTAACTAATGAGAAAAGACATCAAAATTGATTCTTAGAATATTTAAGGAGATAGGTGTTTATAGCCTATTTAATAAAGGAATGTTAGGATAAGAATGCTGGGTTAAATGTAGACCTGATTAATCCCCAACAGGAGAATAAACTATTGTCTTCTGTATTTACTACTGCTCAGAGTTACGCATATCTCAAACAAACAAATATTTACAATTTAATATGATTTCGATTCACTAAGTATGGACCTATATTTAATAAAAAACAGTGATTTAAACAAAATATAATACCTAAGATTTGGATGAAACTCTACCCATACCTGATAATGAAAAAAAAAAAAAAATGGCATCCACATTTTTTTCTTATTTCAAAGTTTAAGGTATTTTTGTAAAGTAGTTATACCCAAATGTAAATGTTTTGAAATGGATGAATGAACAAATGAGTAAACAAAGTTTAGAGAGAAACTTAATATGTCTGAACTTTAGCTTCCTTACCTATAAAGAAAAATCATAAATTTTACCTTATAGGAAAAACAAAAGGATTATGCATCAGTATCACATGCCTCATGCCTGACCCTAAGTAAATGTCACTTGTCCCCCCCACTTCCCTTTCTCATTCTTAGTCTAGTGTTTTCTCCAGCATACCTCTTGCTTCTCTATGACCTATCACCTAATTAGTGGTATGTATTTTTTATTCATAGATAAAGTCCAGCTTTATTAAGCCTTTCCACGGATGCAAATTCTTGCAGTATGAAATACATGAGGCTGAGAGACCTATTGCAATGAATGTTGGAGCTGTAAGTTATTAGCTAATTAGTGCTACATCTTGACACTTATTTTCTTGCTTCTTATATCTACCCAAGGCTATCCATGTTTTTTTTTTTTCCTCCCTCAATTTCTCTACCAGTTAGTTTACTCATATATTCCACAGGGTTTCATCTCAGTCATATACTACTACTTTTTCTTAATTTATTATACTCCCAGCTGTGAAACAAGGATGGCCTGGAGCATTTCAAAATCAGGGGGATGTGATGAAAATTATTTTTTTCCTCATGCTTTGTCAGTAGCACTACTAAGCCCCTATTTGTTTCCCATTAAGCATATGGAGATTCTAGTCATCAATTCACAGTATCTGTGTTTTCATGGGAGGGGGTTGTGGTGGTGGTAACAATTAGTTGGTCATTAACCCTTGCAAGATGCCAAGTCGGCCTACTTCCATTTGCATATTAAACTAATGGCTACAAGGGCAGAGTGAAGAGGGGATGAAGATTGTTACCTTGGAATAGAAAATAATGGCTTTGCTTTTTGGATCTAATACTTTCCTTAGGATTTTTATGGTGTCACAAGAACAAAATAAAGAATAGGAATCATGAAAGTATGACAGGATATGAGAATCTCAAAAATAATCTAGATACTCTATAAGTTTTTTTTTTTTAATCTTCATCATTTTTCTGTTTAAGAAAAGGTAGATGTTTAGGAACCAAAACAAAACGTAACAAAAACCAAAAAATGAAAACCGCTAACCTCATTCCCATTAGATGGAGTTATACATAGGACATTTTAAATGGCTGTTCCTTGAAACGTTACAGATAGACACACAGATGTAAGGTTTTACTTTCAAGTAACCTCATGATTGATTAAAATTTTCATCAGCATGGTACATATTTAAGCACCAGAATAGATAATCGTGGTAGAGGTGGAGATTAATTAATAATAAATAAAACCATTTGGCTATTTTGTTAGCATTAAAAACGACTAATAAGAGGAAGGACTTCCAGCAGGGGACTGGTTACTGTTCTTTAAATTATTTGATAAAATTCAGGTTTGTGGGTGAAAAACAGAGAATATAAGGCATAAGAATTAGAAAACAAAACAAAAGGAATATTTATTTTTCCTGTTCTAAGAGTCCACAACAAATCAAGATGGTTAGGTAAGATTTATATCTCACACAAACTTTTACAGGTGAAATTTAAATTGATTTCCTTCTTTGCTATAATAAAATGGTAAATAGTTGATTATCATAAAATAAATCTTCCAAATACTTGGAATCAGTTAAGTATCCTCTTAGCTCCCTTTCTCCAATATAAAATTACTTATAAACTAACTTATGAATCATGCACGTACCTTTAGAACAAGCACAGTACATAAATTAACAATTCCCCTTGAGGAATAAACTCATGTGTTCTTTTAAAATATAGGCGACACTTTCCATTTATATAGCATTTTGCTGCCAAAGTGTATGGGGAGCCTCACATATATCATTCTAATAGCAGCGCTTTGTTTACATTTAGCATCTTTATACAAAGAATGCGAACAAGTTTGGAGACAAATTCACTCTTTTCAACTATTCCAGGAGACAGAAAATCCTCTCTGAATTTAAGAACAGTGTTAGTATTTTCTTTTGTAGATTTCCACTGGATCAAAATCCAGGGCAAAATTCCATAGTGGAAAGTACGATGGGAAGGGACTCGGGGGGTGGGGGGGAAGCAAAGATGACGCCTCAAAAGAAAAACAAATGCCATGTTATTTCTTTCTTCACTATCAATTCTTCCCTCTCATTTCTGAATCTTTTAGCGACCGCTCTGATTTTTCCTTGCCTCCAAACTCATCCTTTCCCCATCTCAGGGTCCCTCTCACCTGATATCCCATGACCTCTCCCTGCTTTTCACTGTGTTAGAGTGTGGCCTCTACTTCAGCAATACTACCTGCTTTGTTAAATGCATCCCATGGCGTGGCTGAAAATGTTTTTTCATCCAGTCACCATATGAAAAGAACCTTTCTCAAACCTCACCAGACAAACACCTGCCTCCTCCAAATACTTTGCGTCTTCTTTCCAGCATAATACTAATTCCCTGTATGTCTTGAAATCATGTTTTAGTTTTCCATCTACCTTCCAAGCTTCTCTTATCTCTCTCCTTGCAAAGCCCTTTTCTAACCCCCTTGGTCTGTTTCTCCAGGAGGCCCTCTGCCCTTCTTCTGTCTCCTCAGTGGGGATCTCATCTATTTTAATAGCTTCAATTCTCACCAATCATGGAACAATAAAAGTGAGAACAATTTACATATTAAAACAAACAAGTAAAGAGGACTTTCCATAGCAGACATTGTATGCTCTGATTGAAACAATGGTACTTACCAATAATTACCAGATAGATAAGAGGTGTAGACATGGATAATAGACTAAAATAAGTCATCAACACTAGAACCTAATACAAGACTTCGATGTGTAGTAATGAGACATTAAACCCACTGAAGAATGGATGGCTTATTCAAAAAACAGTGTTTTGGATGCTATATTAGTTTTCTATTGCTGCTGTAACAAATTACCAAAAACTTAATGCCTTAAAACAAAATAAATAAATATAAATAATCTCACCATTTTATAGGTTAGATGTCCAACACAGGTGTCACAGGACAAATAGCAAGGCGTCCACAGGGCTGTGTTCCTTTCTGGAGGATCTAAAGGATCATCAGTTTCATTGTTTATCTGGGTTATTTGCAGAATTCAGTTTCTTGCAGTTATAGGACTGAGGTCCCAACTTTCTTGCTGGCTGTCAGTTGAGGGCTATTCTCAACTTCCAGAGGCCACCCACGTTCCTTGGGACAGGGTCCCTTCTGCCATTTTTAAGCCGGCAACAGTAGGTCAAGTTCATCTCATTTTTCATTTCCCTGTCCCAGCTGGGACATTTCCTTTGCTTTTAAGAACTCGTATAATTAGATTGGGCCCTCTCAGGTAATCTGTCCATCTCAAGGTCTATATTTTCAAAGTTCTTTTGACATGAAAGGCGCATATTTATAAGTCCTAGAGATTAAGACAAGGAAATCATGGGGAGAAAGTGAATTATTCTGCCTACCACAAGTCCATTAATAAACTATTTGAAAAGTCATTTATGACCAACTCAATGCATCCTATGTTAAAAAAAAATAGTGACATATATAAGTTAAACAACACAGAAAAGGAAAAAAATATATTGATAGATTTAACTCAAGCTGGGAGTAGACTTCCCAAACATGTAGTCAACACTAGAAACCATAAAGGAAAAAAATAAGTTAGTTTGACTTGACTTCTCTAAGACTGTTTTTCTAAATGATTTTTAATCCTTCTGTCTCAAGACATTTTCCCCAACCCCCACTCACTCCACCTGGAAAATGCTACTTAGCCTTGAGTTAAAACTAATTTACTAAGAAATAACTGATCATACCTTCCTCAAGGAAGCTATGGTATTCTTTTGTTCCTCCTCACACACAAAAAAAATCCTATTTTGCTGAAAATGTTCATGCCTGTATGCATGGAACTTGGCTCTGATTTCCATTCTCAGAATTTCTTACATTTTTCCTCAGAGTGGTCCTTCCTTCACAATTTTATAAAACCTCTTCCCTGCATAGTTTCTTTGAAGTAATTTCTTTGGACAGTGTCTCCTCCCTTCCTGTGCAGCAGCTAATAAAGAGAACATGCATTTTCCTTCAGATTCCTTTGCTACTTCAAAAGCACATAAATCTTAATATATCAAAATTATAAACAAAACAAAAAGCAAATAAAAATTAGTGATAAAAATTTGTAGCAAATATTACATTTGAAAGTCAACATACCAAAAAAAAAAAAAAGGAGGAAAAAAGTCAACAGACTGATTCATTGTTTTAAATTGGTTAAAAAGAAAAAGATAAAATAAACTACTAAAACTGATAGAAAACAAATGGCAGATAAATACATATGATAAAGTGTCTGGATAAACAGACAACTTCCAGGGAATAAAAGCCGAATAACCGGTTTTAACATTTGATTCCACTTGTAATCAAACAAATTCAAATGCAATCATTAAAATTTCATTTTTAATACCACTGACTGGTAAAACTCAAAAGACTTGCTTTATGAGAATATAGTTAGCAGTGGTCACATATTGCCAGAAATGGTACAATCTTTTGGAGAAAAATATGACAAAATATATCTAAAAAAATCTTTGAAACCATAATTTCATTTCTAGGGACACATCTCAGAGATATCATCTTAAATAAGGATGACGATTTAGGTCTGAGATGTGTGCTGCTGGATTATTTAAAATAGTAAAATATTGGGTGGGGGGTTAGAACCTCAAATGTTGAAAAATAGGGCATGCCTTCCCGCATTGCTATGGTGTGGATGTGATTTGTTTGGTCCCACCAAATATCAGGTTGAAATTTGATCCCTAATGATGGAGGTGGGGCCGGCAGGAGGTGTTTGGTTCATGGCAGCAGGTGTCTCATGAAAGGCTTGATACCATTCTCCAGGTAGTGAGTGACTTCTCCCTCTCTTAGTTCCCGTGAAAACTGATTATTCAAAAGGGCCTGGCACTTTCCTTCTCTATCTCTCTTGCCTCCTCTCTAGCCATGTGATGTACACACTCTGCTTCCCATTGGCCTTCTGCCACGAGTGGAAGCTTCATGAGGACCTGTCAAAAGCAGATACTGATGCCACGCTTCTTGTACAGCCCCCCATGAACCAAATAAACCTCTTTTCTTTATAAATTACCCACCTCAGGCATTCCAGACTAAGACAGGGGTTGGGAGCGTTTTCACATTGGAAGGCCGCACTAATTTAGCTGTAATCAAAAAAGGCCGCATTCAAGAAAATTCAATTAGATATACTTAAAACTGTACATTATTTTGTAAAAATATGTTATGTACTTAATAATTTCAAAAAATGAAAGCTATTTGTTGATTTTAAAGTTAACCAACCTTTTAGCGACTTTGTCGTCTCTGCTTTTTGTTGGAAAGCATTTGAATATCTGGTTGCATCATGGAGGTCTGCAGTTTCAGTTGATCCTCTAGATGGGTATCAGTCATTTGTGACCTTAAGGGAGTCTTGACTTGGGTTAGGAAGGAGAATGTAGATTCACAGCAATAAGTGGTTGAAAAGCAAGAAAGCATTTTTCGGGTATGTTGCCAAAAGCGTGGATATTCTACTGCATTTTTCCATGTTTCAGTTGTATCTTTCTTAGCATCAATGACTTTAAAATGTCAGCTACTTAAGAGCTCAATCAATTCCATCTGTAGTTCTTAAGGGACATTGGTGATATCAACTAGGTGAGCCTGAAATGCTAATTTGAGTGTGATGTCATGATTCTTAAAGTCAGTGAACCTTTCATTGTACTCTCCAGTGGTAGATCTATAACAGCTGCGTATTCTTCAGATGATTTGCATACATCGTCCTGCTCATCAATGACTTTTGCTAACTGGGGAAAATGTTCATTTGAAATTTCCTTTTGAAGAAGAAGTGTTTTTAGAAAAGACAGCTTTTTTCAAAATGCTTGTATTTTTTTTTTTTTTGCCACATATCATATATAGACTTGTCTTACCTTGCAAAGAAATATTCAAGCTTTGATTTGACATGATATCACACAGAAATGCTGCATTCCTATGGAAATCTTCTTTTAATAATTCACATTGCTGATTCTGTTCTTCATGAAATTTAACCATCTGTTCTTGCAGAGATAAAATTTTGGCTAACACCTGTCCCTGTGATAGCCAACACACTTTAGAATGATACAGCATATCCACACTGAATACCACGTCTTTCAATTTTGGCATGTTATGAAACCGACCATGCCTTGTTGCATTTCCACGAATGTAGTTAAAAGTACTTATAAATTGTTGCAGAATGTCACTTAAAATAGTAGCTTTAGCACAGAGATTTTGCTGATGCAAGATACAATGAAAAGAAATGAGAGCATCTGGATCTGTTAATACTTTGTTTATCTGTGCAATAAACTCTTCATGTTTCCCTGTCACGGAAGGTGCACCGTCTGTACATACACTCGCTAAATTTACCAAATTCAGTCCAGCTTCATAAAATTTATCTTGAAAGTTGAAGATGTCTATTTCCCATGTTCTGTTCTCAGAGTGCCCAAAGCAGGTAACTCTTCATAGTAAAGAAAATCGTGTTATGACCCGAATGAAGTATAAAACCTGTGCTGAGTAAGTAGTATCAGTTGGTTCATCCAAAGTGATTGAATAATATATATTTTTCTTTTGAAGTATTGCATGAAGTTGTTCTGTTAAGTTGAAGGCTAATTCATGCTGCTGATCAGTTGTGGATCTCCATACAAGAGGCAGTTGTTTGTTCTTTGAAATGTTATCAGGGTCTAAACATCCTACAACTGCGACATCCTAAAACTTTCACAATTTCTACATCACTGAATGGCTTCCCTTTTTTCCCCGAGTATATAAGCTACTTTATAAGATGTGTCAGTGGCATTATTGCCAGATCTTATTGCTGCTTGAAAGAATTGTCTTTGCTTTTGATTTTCATCTTTTAATTTCCGCAATACATTAAAACATCTGTTTTCTTCCTTCAGTATTCTCTTGGTCTTCTTTGACATGATGGGATGTTAAACAGGCAGAATTTAAAAATACTGTTGAGCTGTGCAAATATTCACAAATTCCACTTCAAACAGAAGCACAGTTCACCATTGTCAAAAGCTGATAACAGACTGGCACACTTGACCCCCATAAATTCTCACCAACCAGCCTCATGGAGTAGTAATGCCAGTCAGGTGGAGGAAGTTAGAACTAAATCGTGAGCATAGCAACTATCAATTTAGGCCTTACGGCTTACTAATATTCTAGTTGTGCCAGTCAATCTGGGAAGATTATTTCATTGAAACTTAGTTCATTCTTTGGTATTTTAAACATGTTCATTTTAAAAATAAAATAATATAAAATATGAAAAAAAATTAATAAAAATAAAAAGATTTTTGTGTAAAATTTGGATTCAGTCAAAAGGCAGCACTTAAGGACCTGGAAGGTCACGTTTGAACTTGAGACTGCAGGTTCCCCACCCCCGGACTAAGATATGCACCCTTCCCCAGACACATGTCTAGTAACCAATTTCTCTTTTTTATGTTAAGGATTCGTTCTAATTTTAACAACGATCAAACTAGTTTAATTTCTATTTCTTTTTATCTGGATTATTATGACAAATCTTGAATCGATATTTATGCAACTTGTCTTTAACAATCTATGCACAAGACTTCTGTATGAATTTCCTAGAGTATAAAAATACAATGTATTTGTTCCTTCGAGATTGTGTACACAATTTTCACCCTGGCTTGTATGACCTTCTATAGTGTGTTCCTAATATTTATTTTTAACTATCATTTATTATTTTCCTTATATATCTTACACTCATAGATTCAGTGCTGCTCTGTGAAAATATCTAGCAATTTCCTTCTTCTGTGCTTTTATACATGCCTTATCTCCCTCCAGGAAATTCTCCCTTTGACATGTTTAAACCTTCTTTTACTAGTCATTAGCTACTTAAATTTTATTTGCCTTTAATTGTTTTTTTGTGAAGTAATATCATTCGATAAATGTTCAAAGTGTTCCTAATTCCCTTAATGAAATGTCTTCTCTCCTGTCCTTGAATATCCATGTCTTTAGGTTTGTATGTTTTAGAGGTACTTAATTTTACCTACCGGCCATATGTATTGGTGTACTCCTTTAACTTCCTTTGTTTAATCTTAAAGTCATTGAGAACAAGGATGTTGAGGAAATACATGCTGTTCAAGAAATGATCACGGTGTTGTGGTGAACTCCTAACTCACTCTCCAGCACAGGCAGAAAAAAGTGAAGAAGACTGAGAATGGGCAACCTGTTCCTTTTTTTGTTGTTGTTTGTTTGTTTTTGTAGTTCGTCCATTTTGAGTGTAAATTTGTGTGATCAAAGATTAGCCTAAGAGATTCAATTTAGCTAATGCCTGGAGGTAAATTGTAAATTCTTTAACAAAATGCTTATTCAGCTGGAAAAGAGAAAGGCACGCAGACCGGGGCCATTGATATTTGGCTCGAAATGAAATTCATAGTCACCTCTGTGGTTTTAACCATGGCTCAAACAATACTGTTAAAGAAATAAATAGAATAGAACTATTTCACATGTGAACTAAAATAAAATCTTAAGGCTCCCCCCACCGGCTGACTGAATGGACCCCCTCTTGGCCAAGGGGATATCCTAAAACTAAATTATCTTCCTTGAAGAGAGAGATCAGACATGCCTCATCATGCCCTCTTCCCTTCTTGGAGATATCTTTTGTATCCCATTAACAGGCCTAAGGGTATGCAAGACAAACCTGCAGGTCCGCAATTTACACAACAAATGTATGTCAGGTGCCCTGACTCTGATTAACAGAGTTCCTTATGTTAAAACATTCCAAGCCTTTAGACAAAGCTTCACATCTTTAACCAACTACAAGTCAAAGAATCTTTAAGCCCACCTATAACCTGTAAAGTCCCCGCTTCGAGATGCCCCACCTTTTTGGGCCAAACCAATGTATGCCTCCCATAGATTGACTTATAACTTTACCTGTAACCCCTGTCTCCCTGAAATGTATAAAACCAAGCTGTAGCCCAACCTCACCGAGTCCACTTGCTCAAGCCATCTTTGGTGTGGCTCCTGGTCATTGTCCTCAAATTTGGCCTAGAATAAATCTCTTTTAAAATTATTTTACAGACTTTGCCTTCTTTCCATTGACACACAGGTGTTAATGCTTGTACCCTGAAAAGTACACATGCAGTTTCAGCTTTGTGGTTTGCTTCAACCATTTCGTTTTGAAGCCTGTTAAGACAAAGAAGGCCCATCTGAAGGAATTCTTGAGGCAATTGTTTCTCTTTGTAGCCAAACATCATACTACAAACTACTTAAAAATGTTTCTGGAAGTAATAAATCATTAAAGTGAATCTTCATTACAAAAGCTTGAATGTACTTGAAATATCCGAGAAAGCCTTGACGTTATGAATATATAAAACCTCAAAGCTAGTCATTTTATAAATACAAATCATTAAATTTTAATCAAAAGAAGATTTCTTCAATGTAGGCTTGTAAATGTTTTATATCCGGTATTCATTGAAAGGTTTGCTCTTTTTGACTGCCTTATCCTTGATGCCCTGTTCATTCTATTTGCCTGGATCTCAGATACCATTTCAGTATGTGTACGTAATTGATTTTACAGAACTTAGAGTCCTGGCCCTGGCACCCAGCATGACTGGTACAGAAAACACAGAAGCTCATCTATTTTAGATTTTTGTTCTTTATTTACATTGTTTCTGAATTATTTTTTAAAAAACACATCCTTGAATTTTCAAAAGAGAACTTTATAAAAGATATTTTGAGATCTCCTGTAAAGTTTAAGTTGGTTATAGGGTCTCATAAGATTCCTCTGGTAGGAGAAAGCACTTCATTTAGCAAGGTTGATTATTTCAGGTGATAAAAAATCATATTTGCTTAATATTTTCAGAAGAATCCTATTTTATTTTTAAGAAGGTAGACAATTATTTACTCAAAAAGATGTATTTTTAAATTCACATTTTTGTAGCCAATTTCTTAACCGGTATTTGAAGTTCAATTTAAAATGTTTAAAGTTACATATACATAAATTTTTAAGTCTGATAAAAGGTAAATAATAAGGAAAGCCTATAGGAAATATTTTTTATACTTCATCTTTATATCCAACGTTTCGATCTATGCAATTTTCCTTTTATGATGTATGGTATAGAAAGAAACCGGAAAATCAAAAATATAAAAGAGGCTAAAAAATTAATTTAAAAATAGCCAGTATAATATCAGAATATCCAATGAACACCAGAGACCTAAAACTAGTATGACATGACTACACATTCATGATTGTAAATAACTCTGGGATTTTTAAACTGTTCATTGTAAGGTTTTTGGATGGGCGGTGGCAGAGAAAGAAAGATGAGCAGAGTGAAAAGGGCAAGCAACGAGGCTTTATTGGGGGAAGGGGAAAGGGAGCACTCCCGGACGAGGTTCACTGGTCCCGAGAGAGGGGGCCAGAGAAGTCGCGCACCCCGGAAGTGTTGAGTGGGCTTATAGAGGTTTTGGAGTTGGGGGATGGGGGTTTCTCTTCGGCGCAAACTTTTGTCGTGCAAAGTAGTTCTTTGTTACGGCCTTTAGGGCGGGACTCAGGGGCTTCCTTTTTCTCTAGGGAGGGGAGGGGTGCCCGCCACCAGCCTTACATTCATAATGTAGTTATACATTAAATAAAACTTTATTTTTCATGCTGAGTTCAAATATTTTCTTGTTAAAGGTCAGCATATGTGGCCTACTTAACTTTAGATATGAGTGAAGGCCATAAGACCAAAGGCAAAATGAACTGCACGGAAGCACTCGAGTTGGTAAAGTTGCTTCCCATGGGGGTGCAGGTTCACAATTCAGGAACCCATATACATATATACTGAAATTAAACAATTAAGTAGCTAGCAGGAGCCAGGTTTCTGTTAGGGTAGGGATTAGACACAGGCAAGGGAGGAAAGTTTAGAATAATCCTTGTCATAACGAGTTAGAGTTGAAGGTATCAGTATGAATTCTTCTTTAGCATAATATATAAATGGATATATAGAGAATTATGTATAGATATGTATATATATGGGAGTTAGTATATATTATATATATGCATATTTTCTTCTCTGTCAGCTGGAAGGGCTTAGAAGGAAAAACACCCACGTACTAATGAAATACCCAACACCCCGATTTTGGTTTCTCCAATAAAAAGAATCAGAACTTCTCGGGAAAATGTTTGATTCTAGGGCTTGGACAGGGAATATATAAGATTACCTTGTAGTGCCAGAGAGCAAGAACGATCTAAAAACAAAACAAAAATAAAACCAACCAACAAACCAACTAAGAAAATACAACAATGGGGGTATGTCAAAGGGACACAGTAGTCAACTGAAAGTGTTCCTTATGGCTACAGCTAAAAAAATGTGAGCAACAAAATAAAAAATACACTATTAGATTACAACCCAAAGTATAAAATATCTATGAGTCCACAGTGATGTAAATTAATGATTAAATAAATGGAGACAATAAACAAATCTCTTGTACAGAAGAATTACAAATAATTTATGTAGGTATTCCACCAAAAGGGGTGAAGCCTAAATTCCCTCTCTTCAAGCTTCACATAGTGACTTCCTTCTGAGTAATATATTATGGAAAAAGTTGAAAGAGTAACTTTACAGTGGAGAAATCTGATGCACACCAAGTCTGCCAAGTGATAAAAGCCAGCGTCAACAGTGGTAAGTCTCGTTGATGGCACATGCTCTTGATAGGATGTGAGGAGAATGGCACTTTACTTCTGTAGTCTTTCTCTTAAAAACACATGACCCCCAACTAGCCATGAGAAAAAGATCAGATGCATCCAAAATGAGGGACATTCTGCAAAATATTTGAGTGATAGTCCTCAAACCCCACAAGGTTATCAATATCGAACGAAACTATCACAGTCTAGAGGAGCCTAAGATGTGATGACTAAATGTAAAATAAATATGTTGGGATGCCGGCACTGAAAAAGATGAAAAAAATACCGTACGGATGTAAGATGCTAACAATAGAGGAAACTGAGTGTGTGAGGTATATGGGAATTCTGTAAGAGCTTCATAAACTTTCTGTAAATCTAAAACTGCTCTAAGTAAAAAGTTTATTTAAAGTTAATGATGAATCATTTTGGGATTATAGAAAGAGACTGTGTCTTGATTTTCATGTTGTGTACATGTATACATAAAAAGATAAAATTTACTGTACATAAATTATATCCCAATAAGTGTATCATTTGAAAATGGGGAGGAAAAAGAGGGTTCCCGTGGCATGTGGCTTTCAGGAATGCTGTGTAAGTAGTAAACCTAAGAACGTGGCCCTCTTTCGATAGCAATGACAAACAACAACAAAAAAAGATGTAACACTTTGTTGCATTACCTGGAGGCACAATGTCAGTGATTAGATTTGTACATTTTTAATTGATTTTAAATATATTGTATATAGAGTTAATTGTCAGGAATTGATTTAAGGTACTATTCATTGTGATACAGTAATGCTTAAGAATACAGTATTGAAGTCCATGTGCCTTAGATTTGAGCCCCTAGTTCTGCCATTTACTAACTATGCAAATTTGGGCAACTCATCGCACTCATCCAAGTTTGGAGTTCCACATCAGCACAATGGGAATAATAATGCTTATGTCACAGAATATTTTGAAGATTAAATAAGATAAATCAAGTTCTGAGCTAAGTATCCTGCATACATTGGAGGAGGTGCTCCATTAATGACAGAGCACCATTATGTTTATCATGATGTCACTTTATGTTTGTAATAGCATGAATGTGTATCCTGGTAAGTGGAGAAGCAGAGTAGTGGAAAACGCTAATTAAAAGGCAAGCCAAACACTGCCAGTAGTTCTCACTATGCGGTCTATTTTTCACACGGGGTTCTGATACAAAGTTTAGCTAAGAACTAATGCTAAATGCATGCCAGTCAGGTTGCAACAATCTTATTTCTGTTTGGGCAAATAAACAGCCTAATTAGTGAACTTTTACAATGACCAATTTGCTTCTCCTAGAAATATAGGGTAAAGGGCTTACTTAGTGGTGTTTCCCCACACCAAGGAAACTATTTTTTCCTCTCTGATAAATTGTATAACTCAGAGGTCAATAATGGCGTCATGCATCACGAGTCCCTTCTCATGCCTCACAGTGCCTCAGGGCACCCTTTCTAATGTGATCTGTCAGCCCCTACCTAACAGATTTAGTACTTACTTGTAATATATTAATAGCTTCATTTTTATATTTTGCTTTCTTCCCAAATAGCACTAAGAAATTGATTGCCAGCTCACTGAGTTGAGAATGAAAGCAGATTGTTGAGCATGAATTACGATCACGAAAATAGCGTCGAGATTGCATATTTGAATATGATAAATAAGAGATAAGTTTAAAAGGAGTTGGGGAGCCAGCCCGGGTGTTTTTACCATTAGAAATAGAAGAGATGGGACTTACTAATATGTTTTAATCTCCAAAAAAGAGTTGCCAAAGCATGCAATAAGAAATCCCCATCTACCTCGAAACATGTGAATGTTTGTTTTGCCTTCTTTCCGAAGTATGGTGTTTTTCACAGGTCTCTAAAAATGAAAAGCAAACAAATGGATCTTCATTTGATCTGCATCAAGTGAAAGAGCAGAAACTATATGGGATATTGAGTTAAAAGATCTACATTCATATTCTGCCTTCATTAGACTACCAATGTAACATCATGGATGGTGAAGTCATTTCACCTGTCTAAATTAGCAGGTCTTCTATAGCACACATTACAAAGTTTTTGTGAGATTTAAATCAGTGAGAAGTGCTTGGAGAATGGCATTACACAATCATAATAGAGTATTATTGCTCACTGACCTAAATTTGAATCAAAATTCTGTCACTTTCTAACTGTATGCATTCAGATAAATTACTTGAATTCTCAGTTTCTTCATTCCTACGGCAGAATTCATAACCACTTCAAGGGATCTTTGAAGGATCAAATGGGTCAAATAAGAGCACACAGGACATTTTGAGAGTTCAATATTTATTATTATTATTATTGAAACTATGGATTCCATTCACTGTTGTTTATCCTTCACTATTATATAGGAAAGATAATAATATCAAACACATATTATTATAGCTTCTGCCATGTTTTTAAATTCAGATCCTAAAGAGTGTTCAAAAGGGCAGTGTGGCAGAATATTTTGTGGATATCAGAAAATTGATTCTGAAGTTGATTGATGGAGAAGAACAAAGCTGGAGGACTATCACTACCTTACTTTAAGACTTCCTACAAAGCAACAGTAATTAAGACAGCATGGCAATGGTGAAAGAATAGACAAATAGGTCAATGGAACAGAATAGAGATGAGAAACGGTCTATGCGAATACAGCCAACTGACCTTTGAAGGGAGAAAAAGCAATACAATAGAGAAATGTAGTCTTTTGAACAAATGGTGCTGGAATAACTGAACATTCACATGCAAGAAAATGAATCCAGGCACAGATCTTACACCTTTTACAAACACTAACTCAAAATGGATCATACACTCTTGGAGGCCGAGGCGGGCGGATTGTTTGAGCTCAGGAGTTCGAAACCAGCCTGAGCAAGAGCAAGACCCTGTCTCTACTGAAAATAGAAAGAAATTAATCGGACAACTAAAAATATATACACATATAAAAAATTAGCCAGGCATGGTGGTACATGCCTGCAGTCCCAGCTACTCGGGAGGCTGAGGCAGAAAGATTGCTTGAGCCCAGGAGTTTGAGGTTGCTGTGAGCTAGGATGACGCCACAGCACTCAAGCCCCGGCAATACAGTGAGACTCTGTCTCAAAAAAAAAAAAAAAAAAAATGGATCATAGACCTAAATGTAAAATACAAAACCATAAAACTCCTACAAGATAACATAAGAGAAAATCTAGATGATTTGGGTATGACAATGACTTTTTAGATATAATGCCAAATACACAGTCCATGAAAAAAAGGATAGGCTGGACTTCATTAAAATTTAAAACTTTTACTTTGCAAAGACACTGTCAAGAAAATGAGAAGACAAGCCGCAGACTGAAAGAAAACATTTTCAAAAGACATATCTGATAAAGGACTATGATTCAAAATATACAAAGATGTCTTAAAACTCAACAATAAGAAAATGAACAACCTGATTAAAAAATGGGCAAAAGACCTTACTTTAAAACTATCACCAAGGAGGACATATAGATAGCAAATTAGCATGTGAAAAGATGCCTAACATCATATGCCATTAGGGAGCTGCAAATGAAAACAACAACAAGATACTGCTACACACCTAGTAACATGGCAAAAATCCAAAACACTGACAACACCAAAGGCTGATGAGGATGTAGAGCAAAAGGAACTCTCGTTTATCTCTGGTGGAAATGCAAAATGGTTCAGCCACTCTGGAAGACAGTTTGGCAGTTCCTGATAAAACTAAACATACTCTTATCATAGGAGTAATTGTGATCTTTGAGATTTACCCAAATGTGTTAAAAATAAATGTCCACACAAAACCCTGCACACAGATGTTTATAGCAGCTTTATTCACAATTCCCAAAACTTGGAGAGAACCAAGTTGTCCTTCAGTAGGTGGATGGATGAATAAACTGTGGTACATCCAGACAATGAAATATTATTCAACGCTAAAGAGAAATGATCTATCAAGCCCTGAAAAGACATGGAGGAAACGTAAATGCATACAAAGCAAAAGAAGCCAATCTGAAAAGGCTGTATACTGTATAATTCAAACTATATGATATTCTGGAAAAGGCAAAACTATGGAGATAATACGAACATCAGCAGTAACCAGGTGTTAGGGGAAAGGAAAGGAAGAATAGGTGGCACACCGAGGAGTTTTAGGGCAGGGAAACTTTTTGGTATGATACTCCAGTGGTGGATACATGTCATTTTTAATTTGTCAAAACCCATAGAACATAAAACACCAAAGCTGTACCCTAACGTGAACTCTGGACTTTGAGTGATAAACATGCATCAGTATAGGCTCATAAGTCATAACAAATTTACCACAGCGGTGTAGGATGTTGATAGTCTGCCAGGCTGTGGGTATGCAGGGGCAGGGAACATACAGGAATTCTCTGAAGTTTCTGTTCAATTTTGCTGTGGACCTGAGACTGTTCTTGAAATAAACCAGAATCTACTTTGAAAAGAATTGTAATGTGTGGATCATCTGCATTAGAATCAACTCAGGGCAATTGTACTTCTTTTTAATGCAGCTTCCAAGCCTCACCTCAGGCCTACAGAAACTCAATCTTTGGACATGAGATTAGAAAATATGAATTTTTAATGAGCTTCCCAGATGATTCTCATGAATAGGATAGCCATATAATTTATCATCCAAAGCGAGGATACTGAAAATAGCAGGAAGCACTATTAATAATTACACCAAGACTTTCTTTAGGCCAACCAGCATGTTTGGTTACCCTACTTACGAATACCAACTTGAGAAGTACTGCCTACATCAATGATATTCTCATTCACAGATGCATACTGGAATCATCTGGGATGCTTTTAAAAATAATACTGATGCATGAGTCCTCTTGAAAGCAATTACATCAGACACTAGTATTTTAAAATAGCTTCCCAGATGATTCTAAGTGCAATCATGTGATCTTCATTAAAAAATCCATGAAGAAGTTAAAAAAAAAAAAAGAAAGAAAACCTTTGTTAGGAAAATAAACATTGTCATGTTTAGAAAAAAAAGTCTGGAATCATCTTGACCAAAGCTACCAGGAGTGTCCGATAGCTCATGAACGCTATGTAAATCAGGAGAATACAATTTTAACACAGTATGGCCAGAAGGTGACTATGGTCACCTGAGCTGCATGGGCCAAGGTAGCATGATAACATGAAGCATCCTTCTGGAATCAGAAGAAAACATCAGGGAGAAATGGCACTGAGCAGGAAACACTTCCTTTACTTAGAGGGATTACTTTTCTGGGCCTCTGGAGAGATCAAGGACAAGAGAAAAGGAAGCACTATTGATTGAAGGCCTGTAGTTATAAAGGAGACAAGGAATTACTAACAGGTGTGAGGCCAAATTGCTCATGGAAGGGATAAGCCTCATGAAGGAAAAAATAAATAGTAGAGGCGAGTGCTTCCAAGGGAAACCCATGGCCACTATGCAAGACCTGGCATTGTTAAGAAGCACCCTGGGGCATAAATGAATTCAGACACCATCAGTTGTGTTGTTAGGTTTAAGATTACCTTCTCATGTTTTCCTCTGGTCTCTAGTCCTTGACTTCTGGTCTCTTAAGTAATACTCCCCTCTTCTCCTATCTACCTAGGGTCAAATCTTGGAAATCTCACTGAAATCTTAGGTGGTTTTGAGGCTAGATTTTATGATAGTGAACAGAGAGGGGGGAAAAAAAAAAAGAATGGGTGTTAGCATTAAAACAAAAGCAAACCTGGATTCAAATTTTGACTCGTGTCAGCTGTGGCATCTTTAGTCCTTTGTGTTCTCTATTGTAAAATGGTTAAATAAACACCTAGCGTAGATTTTTGGGGAAGATTGAGATCAGCCATGGAAAGTGAATGGCATCAAGGGTGCTTAGCTAATTAATGGCATTTTTTTAGTCCTAAAGAGGAAAGAACTGTAGGAGTTTTGAAAGTTGTTTAACAGAAAAGAAAGTCAAAAGATAAATTAAGTATGCAGAAAGTAACTTGAGAAATCGGTGATCAAGTATATGGAGTGGAGCAGGAGCTGTCAATGCCCAGAGATCTGAACCGACAGCCCAGGAAGGACTTTCTCAGATAGGAAACCATTAAGTGCTGATAACTGGACCATCTGGGTGGTAGAATGTATAGTCCTAGGAAGAAGCAGGATGGAGTTAACAGTTCATGGTCATCCAAAGGGTCTATGAAAAATGGAAATTTAAAAAGAAATACATCAAAATGATTCTTTTTATTTTTCATTTTTGTTTTAGGACTCTAAATTAATCTATAGATAATAGTTTAAAATGTTGAACACAGGTGTTTTGAGATCCTTGGGGAAAAACATTTTCAGTTATCAAAAAATTGATCTAGGAAAATGCTGCATTTAAAAATATTTTCTTAGAAACTCATGTGTCAAAGGTCTGAGAAGTCATGCAGCAAGTTTAATAAAGCACTTACGAACATTGGGCCCCAGTACGCTGTTTTTAGCAATGCTTACTTATATCTCTAGCATTAGAATACCTCGGACCATTATTCTAGATGGAATTTGGTGGGTCATCTGGTCTAGGTCATTCATTTGACAATTCAATTTCTTTACCTAGATTTAGGAATAAATGTGTCTACATTTATTCTAAAAACTGCATTATTAGCTTTAACCATATGTCTGTCAAATCAACATAGAGAAAAGATTTGCTTTTTTCATTTTTGTGTTTTTAAATAGTATTTGTTTTGCTCAAAAGTTGCCTGTGTAGCTCAGTATTATCTGGCTTATTTCCCTTTTCCTCTTAAATGTTTCTATACTTTCTTATATAAACCTTTGTGAAAAGCCAGGTTGACTTTCCTTTTAAATTGATTTTATTGATGATATTCCAATCTTCTACTTTTCTCTGTATATTCCTTGCTTTAGCATATTCATATTTGTTTTCTCTATAAATGCACTTACATGTCAACATCATAGTGTGTTTTCTCTTTTAATATAATAAAAAATTGACATTTTTTATAAAGTTCTCAGAGGTTTTTTTCTTGTGTCTATTTCCATCTCATTTATGATTGGCAGTATTTGTTGTTTCATACAATTTAGAGATGACAGGCCGTTTTATTATTCTTTACAGTAAATGAAACATTTCTATGAGTTTCTCAATCTCACTTATTGTATCCATTAGTTTGGAAGATTTTCATTTGTTTGCTTTGACAATTATGCTGGTATAATTTTCTTAAGAAATATTTGGCTTAGTTGCAAAGAAGCTTCTTTCTCGAAAAATGTTATTTCTATTTAATTAGATCCATTTGAATTTTTCCCCAATTAACAATATCTCAGACATCGTCATCGCATTCTTTCTCATTCCACTGCCTAACTTGCTGAAAATATGGGTTACACCTGCTACTTCCATGGCTCATTTTTAAGACTCTGTAATAATTCTTTATCCTTTTTCCTGAAATGCTTTATCTATGTAAACAATGACCTTCTATGTTAGTTTCCTATTGCCACTATCAAAAATGTGTAAGAATCAGTTAACTTAAAACAACACAAACTTATTTTCTTACAGTTCTGGAGGTCAGAAGTCCAAAATGGGATGGTCTCATTGAGCTAAAATACAGGTGTAAGCAGTGCTGTGTTCCTGTCTGGAAAATCCATTTTCTTGCATTTCTAGCCTCTAGCAGCTGCCTGCATTCTTTGGCCTATGATACCTTCCATCTTCAAAGTCAGCATTGGCCAGTCAAAGCCTTCTCACCTTGTATCATGCTGATACTGACTCTTCCGCCTCCCTCTTCTACATATAAAGAACCCTTGTGATTACATTGGTTCCACTCGGATAATTCAGAAAAGTCTCCTTATTTTAAGGTCTGTTGATTATCAACCTTAATTCCATCTGCAACCTTAATTCCCCCTTGTTATTTAGCATAACTAACTTCAAGGATTAGAATGTGGGCCCCTTTGGGGGATGCCTAATACAATTTTCTATCACCAAATTTAATGACCTTTCTCCCTTTCTCTTAGACTTTCTTGACCTAAGTTGATTTCTTTTCCTTTATAATTCTTTATTGGTCATATCCTCTTCATTCTTACATTGTTCCATCTCATTCTCCATTGATAATAATTCTTCCTCCTTTTTTGAACACAGTGATGGGTGTTCTCTGAGGTTTTCTGCAATGTTCCAGTTTCCTCTCCTTACTACATTCTCTTTTTTGGAGAAATTCTCTATTTTTCAGCTAAGATATGATTTTTTTCTTCTAATGTTGATGATTCCAAAATTTATATGTTTTAGTCCTATTTCTCTCTTCAAATCCAGTCTTATATAATATCTCCTAAATTCCGTTAGATAATTCCACTTAGTTATTTAGCAATCATGCCCTAGTTTCACAGCTGTGGCTTTTGGGGCCCAGGAATAATTTAAAAGAAGACAGGAAGATCAGGCCAGAGTCTCAAAAAAGGTCATTGATAGAATTCAATCTAGAGCAGCACAGGATATTAATGTTTAACTCAAAGATTTATTTAGAAGAAATATTTTAATATCTCCTTCATCCCTTGCACAATTTCCTACATAGCATCTCCAAGGTATAAGACAGGGAGTAAATAGGAACATTGCAATAAAGGAGGGGAAAAATTGTCTTGCCTCGGCTTATTTTTCCCCTTCATTTAGGAGTACCCTCGGAGTATCCCTGATTTCTTTACTTTGTGTACTCACAGGGTGTCATATTCTACCGAAAAGCACTAAAGTATCCAGGATTCACTAATTACCTTGGCGTCTCAATCCCTCTTGCATGTCAGTCATCCATAGATCAGACAAATACTCAGTAGAACCTGCTTTTGCATAACAAGTAGGTGAGGTGGCATAATCCATGCCAAAGGGAGTTTTTATTCCTTTTAGCTCTCTTGACTAGATTAGAAAATACAAGATAGAGATATTTAATCCTTAACAAATGACGATACCAGACAATTTAAGTGGGGGCATCAGAATAACCCCCCAATTTTTAAGCTGCTAATAAACTATTTGCAATATTCTTCCACAAACAACCCCACCCTCTTGATGTGATCAATTCATGGGTTAATTGACACCACATTTTATCCATTCATTGGACATGGACCCTCTTGCCAGTTTTTACTACTTTCTCTCAACTCCCTTTCTCCTCATCCACAAGCATAAATCACCATACGAATGAATGAATCTCTTCTATTTGTGGCTTCCTTTTACATGCAATGCAGCCATTCTGTTTCTTAATTGTTTTTTTTCAAAATTGAGGTACCACAATAGCTAGTTAATGATTCCCTTGCCTCCACCTTTTTTTCCTCTCTTTCAATAAAGTCTGAATGTCATTGTCAATAAATCTTTGTAATTCACCAATTCCTCATTGTTCTACCTCAAAAATCTTTAATGGCTCTCCTGTACTTGGAGTATAAAACTCCAAATATTTAGACTGTGTTTTTTATGAGTCTTCACAATTGCTCAGACCTACATTTAGAGTTTCATTTGTCATTCCTGAATTTATAGCAAACATATTCCTTGAACTATCACAAAGTTTTCTGTAAAAACAAATCAAAACAAGTTAAAAATAAAACATGTTCCAGCAGGTTGGAAGAAATAAAGATTCGGGACAAACAAGACAGGTTTCTTTGCTCTGTGACTCACGAGAATCTCTGATAAGTTGTTATAATATGTATCGTGAAAATTCAAGAAGTACTTCTGACAAGCAGGGCTTCCAATACAGTTGATTAAAAAGCTCTTTTTGTTCACAATACACTATTGACATATTTGAGTGACACTTGTGTCCCAAGAAACAAAATGTGAGAAGTCTGCCTTCCTCTGCACTTGGCTGTCTTCACTTCCTTGTGCTGGGGCACGATCTGCTGATTCAAGGGATAAACGTGGTTTGATGCAGCTGGTCTGTCTTCGTAGTCAGTTCTCCGCTCTTAGTAGTTGCCTGTAGACTCCCATCTTGGGAACAACATAAAAATCCTACTTAAATGAACAAAGCAGTAAAAAGTTATTTGTTTTTTTAACCACAAAACTCTTAAAACTTGACTTAGTACCATCCTAACACACTCTGGTGGTTTTTAAAGCGCCTTACTCTCTCTCACTTTTTATCACTGGATGTTAAGGCCTGGGTGAATATCATTTTAAAAGCAAGAACTAAGTAAACAGGCAGGATTTTGAGAAAATAAAAGCAAGAAAATTATAGAAGTCAAACTAAAATGGATGACAGAGATTGGTAGCTCACACGCAGGGAATACAAATAATACTTTTACGTCCTCAGGCAATATCAAGCTTCCGTAATTACCAATCGTGATTACCGTTCACTGCACTGAGTGCCTGCTAAGTATGAGTACTGTGCTGTAATCTTTGGTCGTTGCTAATATTATTTTATTTAATTCTTATAACATGCCCATAAAATTGATAATATCATCTCCATTTTATAGAATTATTATGGAAAATCACGATTCATTGATTCAGTAAGTCACACAGCTATTAAATAGTAGAGTTGGACTTTAAATCCCTATCTTTACTTATTTCAAACTACCAACCTCTACCAGGTGCTGAGTTTTGGCCCTCCACTATTGAAGTTATAGAAGGAGGTTCTGGTGATAATTCTGAAGGGGGTTCAAATTATGATACAAAGACAAAATATGAAAAGACTAAAAATATATTTATCTAGCTAGAGAATGGAAGAAAAAGCTAGGAGAAGAATCAAGTATGCTACACATTCATTAATGGTGCCAAAGGAATATTGTTGCATCGTCATAGTCTTTGGTTGCTGCAATAATTGACTTTGGCAGAACTGGCTAAAGAGAATCTATTCAATGGTTCTTGAAGGGTTTGGAGTACTATCAGAAAGGCCAGAGAACTGGACTCAAAGATGAGCAGGAATAAGAAAAAATAGGAAGGCAGGAAGACCACATAAAAATCTTTTCATAAAACCAATTCAATGAGGATAACTACAGCTGTCCCTGAAGCAATGTATGCCACAGACCTCAAAGCCATAGCTACTCCACTGATCCACTTACTCTGTTTGCCCCAGAAAGTCATGTGTTTATGCTGCCACTGCCTACCTCTGCAGTAGACACCCTTGGCCAATCCTTCAGCCAGGCTATTTCTTTGCAGGATCACCTCCTAATTTGAAGACCCAGTTGGAAGCGTCTCGTTGACTGACCATGCCTTAGTTGCAAGGGAGGATAAAAAGGGTGGTATGTGCTATTTTCAACTTCTAAAGCGAGAAATGATCTCTGTTATCTACTGAGACTCTTACAGTAGTGAATTATCCAAAAATAGGCTATAAGGTACAGACACTGAGACATGAGAAAAATAATAAACATCCTCTACCGTCTACAATGTCTTATGACTTCTATTTACATAAAATCCGGTAGAGAGTTCATGGCTCTAAGCTGCAACTACCACTTCAGGGATGTGAATAATTCATTCTCCTCAGTAAATATTGGTGGCCTCCCACTATATGTTTAGAAATCAATAATTTTGAACTGAGGATCATTTGATAAGTAACTAGGCATACACTTAAGGCAAAATTAGGCTTTTTATTAAAAGGGATTTTTGAGACAAACATTTAAGTGAGTATAAATAAGGCTTAAGCAAATAACTGCAAATATGACAGACAATAAAATATTTAGGAAATTTACAGAAAAAGTATAAGTGGTTAATATTATATAGAACTTCAAAAATGTTTAATTATTCTCCTTAGCCTGAGATGTCTACCTTTTACATACAGCGAACAAATACTGAATGAATAATTTCTACAAGGAAAACACTTGAAATGGTTTATGGATTAAAAAAGGAATGTGAAAGACAAAGATGAACGTTTTACTCATCAGGGAAACTGAAACATAGAAAGTGGTGTCTACAGCCATACCGCCCTGAACGCACCCGATCCCGTCTGACCTCAGAAAGTGGTGAGTATTACAAGAAAGACTCAAATAAAATAATGCAGAGGTAACAGTTTTGCATGATAGAGTCAGAAAGGCTTTATAAAATGTGGCATCTAAGATAGACATGAAAAACGTGTAGAATTCAAATTAGAGGCAACAGAGAATTCAAGGCAGTAGGAATAGCATGTGGAAGGCATAAAGTGTGAGCATATGTGAGGAAGAATGCATATCTCAGCATAGCCAGGGAATAACATTGAGGGCGGTTGTTTGAAATAAGGTTAGAGTCATACTGTCTTGGTCTTTGAATAAGTTATTAAAAAATTCGTATTTATTCCCTAGGTCATATGAAGTTATTGAAAACTTGATCCAGGGTTGAGGGAACTGGATCTCAGCTGCATGTCAGACATATTAGCCTGACATAAATATGTGTGTTGTATGATATCAATTGGTAGAAGAAATATGTCAGGGCAAGAGAATCAATTTGAACGCTTTTGAAATAATCCTTTTTAAGGTGATGAAGGTTTAAACCTGTGTAAGTAGCAATGGAAAAGAAAATAAATGCCAGATCAGAAAAGATTTGCAGAAGCAGAAGCAATAAACCAGCCAAACACATCTGGAGATAAGGGATAAAGAGAAACATGAGATATTCAGAGGTTCCCAATGTAGATGTCATTTAAAAATACAAGAGACAGAGAAGGAGGAAATCGTTTTGATAGAGGGTAAATTGCATGTTAAGCATAGTGAGATAAAGCAAAATTTAAAATAGGAAATGAATACATTGGGAAATGAGATTAATTGGACAACTCCATTCAGGCCTTATGTTTCCATTAAGTAGATATATTTACTCAATAGTATAGTTCAGCAGTGTCCAACTACAATACAATGTAAGCCACATATGTAATTTTAAATATTCTAGGAACCACATTAAAAAAGGTAAAGAGAAACAGGTGAAATTATTTTAGTAATTTGTTTTATTTAACCATATATATTAATTATTATTTTAATATATAATCAATATTAAAATCATTAGTGAGAAATTTTATATTCTTTTATTAAAAGAAACTTTTAAAATTGGTGATTATTTTAAACTTACAGTGCATTTTGGTTTGGATGAGTTTTTCCAGAAAATATTTGATCTGCAATTTAAATTTTATGAAATGTGCTATTTGAAAAGTCGATTTACATGTCCAATTGTTCCAAATATACATGAGTTTTCTAACAACTGAATCAAGTATCAACTTTTAGATTTATGTTAAAAATAATTAAAATTAAATACAATTTTAAAATTCAGTTCATTTGATCAAGAAAAAAGGAAAAAGTACAAATATGCAAAATAAGAACTAACAAGAGAGAAATTATTACTAAAACCAAAGAAAATTTGAAAATCATAAAAAATTACCTTTTTTAAACTTCTACACAAATAAATTTGAAATCCTAGATGAATTAATTATTTCCTAAAAAAAATGCACATTACTTGAATTGGTCCCAGTAGAGTTAGAAAGCTTAGGTAGACCAATTCCACAGAAGAAATATAGGAAACAATTCATAAATACTATGCAAAATAGTACCAGGCCCAGACAATTTCACGAGGTAATTTTTCTAAATATAAAGACCAAATAGTCTTAATGCTTTATGATTATTTCAGAACGTCGAAAGGAGAGCAAAACGTTTTAATCATTTTGTGAAGCAACTATAACACTAATACCTAAACCAGATAAATATGGCATAATGAAAGAAAACTACAGGTCAATATTACTCAAGAATATGTTAAAATTTTAAATGAAATATTAGCAAACTGAATCCAACACCATATTAAGAAAATAATACACCATGATCAAATAGGATTTATTTCAGGAATGTAAGGTTGGTACAGTATTTAGAAACCCAATCATATCATATACCATATTAACAATTTAAGGGAAAAAAATCATATTATTATCTTCAGACACTAAGAAAGCCTTTGATTAAAAAAACTCACTAATTTATGATTTAGGAAACAAGAATTTAGGGATTCTTTCTTAACATGATAAAATATATTTACATTTGTCTTAAAGCTAGTATTATTTGATAAGAAAACAATAGAGGCATTTCCGGTAAGATTGGAAACAAGGCAATAATACAAATTATGTCCACTACTATTACACAGTGATTGGCAAACTCAATTACATGAGAGAAATCATTGCAGAACATAAAAATGGGTAAATAAGTAAAATTATTTCTAGTTGCAGTTGTTAAAATAATATACTTTGAAAACCTTAGATGGTCAATGATAAAACTAACTCATGAAATAAAATATTTCAGTGAATTAGTTGGATACAGAATTAACATTTAAAAATCAGTAGCCTCTATATATTGTCTAACAATGAATAGTTAAAGAACTTGAGAGTGAACCCACTTACAATAGCAACAAGACTATGAAATACTTAGAAATAAATTTAATAAAATGTACAAAACCTATAAAAGGAAAATTTTAGCATTACCAAAGAACACTGAAGAAGACTTGAATAAGTGGAAAAATACCATTTATTCTTGGATAAAATGACTCAACATTATAAGGATGTTGGTTCTCTATAAGTTGACTTACATGTTCATGAAATCCTAATCAAAATACCCACAAATTATGAAGTTAGGTAAATTGATACTGAAGTTTATGTGGAAGAACAACCATATCCCAATAGCCACTTTTGAAAAAGAAGAACTGAGAGGAAGGACTGCCTTAGCAGACATAAAAAGATACAACGAAGCCTCTATGTGTAAAACAGTGCTGTAGTGGCACATGAATAGAAAAAACAGAACAGTGGAATAGAATAGAAGGTCCAGAATTAAACCTAAATACGTATGAGAATTTAGTACGTGACGAGAGTGTCATTTCAAATCACTTAGATAAAAATAGACTTGTTAATAAATGGTGTTGGGACAACTGAGTAGGCATTTGGAAAAACTAAAACTACAATCCATGTCTCACACCACAAGCAAGAATAATCTCCAAAAGGATTGGAATTCTAATCAAGCAAGTACTTGAAAACATTGGTAAATTTCTCTTTAACCTTGGTGTAGGGAAAGGCCTTCTAACGCTGATTCAATTTTATAGAAAATAAAAGGAAAATGTCAATACATTTGACAATATCATTTTTTAAATTTTGCAGGGAAAAAAACATTAAAGACAAAATCAAAAGACAACTGACAAACTGGGAGAAAATATTTGGAACATATGCCACAGACAGAAGAATAACGGCATATGCATGCACACATTCTTAAGAATTAACTGATGTTCAACTAAAAGAATTTAAGCAGTCTGACCAAGGTCACAGATCTAGCAAGTGGTAAAGTCCATTTTGTGTCCAGTTCAGTCTGACTTTAAAAACCTGTTTTGTTCTACCGTAGCTGGCTATCAATTCAACAGGGGCGGGGGGAAATAGAGCATTCATCAAAATTCATACCCACTCTGCTAATTTCTCTACCACAATTAATAATGAAGAATAACTTCCACATACCACATTCTATTAATATGTGATGGGCTTGACTGTTCATAAATCAGCAAAGCTCTTAAAAATGCCCTTTAACTTTAATTGAGGAGCAAAATTGAATTAAATACATTACAACAATTGTAGATTGTCACACGAAATGTGCCTTCGATTAAGTCTCCATTTCTTACAGCTTCTAATTCTGAGGTTGTTCAGTGTATGTATTATTTTACAAATACACAGCTCAAGGCTAGCCCATCTTTAATAATGCAGGTCTCTTACCATTTCTCTCTTTATTCTCAAACTGTCAGATAATTTGGAAAGTTATTTTCACCCTCTGTATAAGATCCTTTCAAGTCCACTTTCTTATGAAGGATCCAAGTTCCAGATGCATAATAGGGAGGTGCTGGTAAGAACCCAACTGGCACTGGAAGTAGGGACAAGGGCATTGAAGTCTAGTGAAGTCAACACTTGAGCATGAGCTAAGCCCTGGGCTTCTGATTTCTGTTCCCACACTGACACTGTAACCCTTGGTATAAATCATTGCCCTCTGGATTTCAGGTTCTTTAAAAGTAAAGCAGTGGGCATGAGATGATTATTAAAATTTCTAATAGTTTTAATAACTATAGAATTTGTCTTCTTCTTAATGTATATCAACACCATTTATTACGAATGTTTGAAAAATGCAAAGAACACAAAGAAGTCAAAGGTGATATGACTTATCATTTCTGTTTCCTTCGATCCTCTCGTCTTTCTCTTTTTTCCTTGCTTCAGCTATTTACCTATATGCTTGTCTATCTAGTTGTATATTCATTCATTTCTTTTTGAAATTAGGATATTAAGGTTTAATAGACTCTATTTTCACCTAAAGTACATTAAGAACATTTTCTATGTGATTAAATATTCTTCTGTTACAGAAAACTCTTCATGGCCACATAGTATTTCATTGATTAGATATCCCATGCCTATTTAATCAACGTTGTTTTTTAAAATAGTTGGATGTACTAAATTTTTATTTTTGATTGGTTTTATTCAGGGTGAAATTTTGAAGTAGAATTGAATCATTAATATTTTATAATCAGGCCCTCAATTCTGTAAGTTGGTAAAGAGCAGATTTTGCATGTAAAATTTGACTGCAATGATATCAACAACTTCATAGGCTTGAGTCTACCCAAAGGATAAAATTACTAATACGTGTATTTGTGAAACCAAATTGAAGCTAAATCAGTTTCACATGATGATTTCAATAGGAAAAAAACAATAAAAGGGAAAATTTAGAACACAAGAGTGATATGCTTCATGCATTAAGTGTTGGTGTCTTAATAAGGGAACAGTTATTCCATTTTGTATTTCACCAAGACTGTGTTATAAATTATAGATGCTGTTGACTTTTTAAAAATCATATTAGAGAAATATTAGCTCCTGAACTTAACAAACCCTCAATGAGTCATTGGTGAGATCCCTATCTGTCAATTCAGTTGGAAAGATAAATGCTGAATACTTTGACTTTTAATTTCTGCCAGTGACCTCAGTTAAATAACACTGATCCTTTTAAAATGGTAAAAAAAAAGTGTGATCATTGTGTAGCTGAAAACAAGTTATTTAAAGCCATTTGGATATCTCCAATTTGCAGGCTTAAAATATGTATGTCAAAGTAGGCAGTCCAATTAATTTATCTAAGTTTTATTTTAGAGCAACTGAAATTACAGGAGTCAAGTAAATGAGAACCATTAGTAATATAAAATTTAGCTAAGGGGTCGCCATTCTTATAAAAAATGAAGTGATGGCAAAGTGATCTTTAAATGGTTTTCTATGTGCAACACCTATCAAATCCATCATTACTGTTTCCATTAAAGCAGAATCTTAAAGTCCTTCTATTTGCTGTCCCTCGAGCAAGGACATTTCTAATCAGTGTCACTGTGTTTGGAAACTTGTACACATGACTGGTGTCTTCTTAAATTTTTAAGTGTAAGTTATAAGTACAGTTAATTTAGAATAAAAATTTGTTGGCTGTTAAATATCATACATGCAAAAGTGCTTCCAGGCTGCTATGACAACCATGATATTATTGTAACAATTCTCAGTTGCTTGTGAATTTTGTTATGCAACTATATCCTAGTACAATTAATGCAGTGAAAAATAGGAAATACTTGTATATTCTACCAACTCATATAATGAAAAGTTTTTAATTGGGCATGAAATTCTTTTCTCATTCTATCAACAGAAGGAAAAAAAAAAAACTTACCTATATAATATTGCCCTCAATTACAAATTAATGAAGAGGCACTTTTTGTCTGTTTGTTTGTTTGTTTTTTGGAGGGAGAGATCATGACTCATCTAAAATATTTGCAACTTTCCAAATCCAAATCTAGATATGTTTCTTTTTTACAGTTGAAATTATCAGATGATCAATGTTAGGTAGATAGTTTAACATTTGAACATTGAGTTGTTTTTAAATGATCTAATTAGATCATATAATTATAATTATATAAAAATTGAAATCAAAACTCTTCATAGCTGCAACTTTCAGAAGATATATGTTCTAAGTTTTAATGAATACATCATTTTATATAATAATTAATAATTTTATATAATAATTAATCATTTAATATAATAATTAAATATGTAATGCTAATCTCATAACTGTCACCAAACCTTACCTGAATAACGTTTGCTTAAATTTCCTGATCTACCACTCAATAATTATGAGAATTGGGGAAAATTATTTAATAATCTAAGCCCCATTGGTAGATTAATAATAATACATACTTCTTAATAATATAGTGAGTTTAATATCAATTAGATAATGCATGAAAATCCCTTAGGACAGATCATATCACATGGTAAACAATCAATAAATATTACTTATTATTTTGTGAGGACGTCTTCTTAAACCAACATACTAGTCACAAAAGTGAATTCCATAATTAAATTATATAGAAATTTAGGTAAATACTCATTATCATATTAAACATATTAATTGTTCGAAGATATGAACAATTTTGCTTCTTTAAAATGTGTTTACCAAATAATCAGGAACAGCATAATCTTATGAGATAAGCATTAAGGCAAATATAAAAAGTAGAGAAAAGGTGCACAAAAACTCTGCTGCGTTTAAGCAGCTACTCCGCCCTCAAAGAGGAGGGGCATAACTCCCTCCTCAAGTGTGGGCAGTGTGTGTGGCTACCCTCCAAAGAGTACAAGACGAAAAGGAGGAACGAAAGAATAATTAACTGCACAGTGGAGAAACCTGACAAATACTATCTTAGCCAGGTAATCAAGGTCAATGTCACGTTATAAATCATGTTGACGGCATGTAAACATAATATGGTGGGATGAAAATTGCACGTTATCTCTGTGATCTTCCTCCCCAAAACGCATTACCCCTGTTTAATCACAAGGAAAGCACTAGACAAATTGCAATAGAGGGACATCCAACAAAATACCTAACCAGCACCTCCAAAAAAAAAAAAAAAAGCCAATATTATCAAAAATAAGGAAAGTATGAGAAATTGTCACAACTTAGAAGAGTGTAAGGGGGCATGATAACCAAATGAAACTTGATGGGAGCCTGCAACAGAGAAAGGACATTAAGAAAAAAACTAAGGATATCTGAATAAGCTACGGAATTTCATTAATATTAATGCATCAATATTGCTTCATTATTTGTAACAAATGTACCACACTAATGCAAGATACTAATGATAGTAAAAAGTGGGTGTGAGGTATATGGGAACTGTTCTATATACTATTAATATTTTTGCAATTTTTCTGTAAATCTAAAAGTGTTCCAAAAAATAATATTAAAAAAAAAAAATCCCTGCTCAAACCAAAGCTAGGAAGTTGGGACAGCTCTGTAAAGGAACATATTCACTATGCAGAGCAATGTGCAAGGAATACATTCTAAAACTCTGGGGGATCCTGTTGTAGAAAGATAAGTCCCTAAGTTAAACAGTGTTTGTATAAAACTGTGTAATCAGAAAAATGCAATTATGTGGGATTTAAGATATAAGACCAAAATTAACATTCAAAATCAGAAAGATAAATAACTTTAATTATGTTCCACACTCTAGGGCATTTTTATGACTTTTTCTGGTAAAATTTTGGTGATCTTACCTGTTAGAAAGAGTGATGTATCCTCAATTCAAAAGCTGCTAAATGCTATGAATTTAGAAGTTGCAAAAGAGACAAAAATGATCATTGACTTGAATTAATCATTGGATTGTAGTGAGATGATTCAGCTGTTGAAAAAGTCAGTGATGGAAGGTTATGCAAATAATTTACTGTGCCTTATTTTACATCACTCTATATGTGATTTAAATAGAATGAATGGAGATACAGTCAGCTTTTGAATATTATATTAGCCAAATAATTGCAATCAAAAAAGACATAAAACAGAAGTTGCTTAAACAAGGTTAAAATTTTTTCTTTCTCACAGTTCAGGGTTGGTTTACTATCTTTAATATATGCCTCCCATCTCTGGGTCCAATTTAGCTACACAAATTTTTACCGTCTACCAGACAGCATCAACTGGGAAAAGGACCTAGAGAGTTCATGCACACTGTCTTTCTAGGCGTGACCTGAAAACTGTAGACATCATTCCACTCATATTCCACTGTCCAGAATTTATTCCCATGGCTATGCCAAAGTGCAAGCAAAACTGGCCAGTGTATTTTTTCAATGGGTGAGCTCATAATCAGCTAAAACTAGGAAGTTGTATTATTAAACAAAAAGAAAATATTTTTTGGTAGATATCCACCCATCTTTACTACCAGAATACCAGGTCCCACATGTCCAATATTTGCAAATAAAGCTCTTGAGGATCTTGTTAAAATGCAGGCTGTGATTTAGTAGGTCTGGGATAGTGCCCGAGGTTACGCTTCTAACAAGCTCCCAAGTGGTGTCAATGTCGATGTTCCAAGGGCCAAACCTTGACTTTTAAGATTCTAGCCTATCCCTTACCTAGAGTAACAGCTATAGAGCCAGATCTGGAATGAGCCAGTGTTCAGGTTAAGTAATACTTTCACTTTTTGGTTTGTCCTGTGTGTGTGTGTGTGTGTGTGTGTGCATGTGTATGTGTTTGTGTATGTGTGTGTGTGTGTGTGGTAATAGAAATCACAAATAATGCATTAGCTTTGTGAATAAAATTAGAAATAAGTAGTCTCCGTACAAGAAAAATTTGGAATATATATTCTCATTGTTAAAGTAGTATATTTAATTTATCACTGAGACAGTTAATCTTAACTAATCTTAACTAATAAACTGAGAAATGAGATAAAATTGTGGAGAGGAAGTGTGTGGGTGAATGCATGCTCGAAAGGGTGAGAAGAAAAATTTAAATTTGTATATTAATTGAGAATATATAGCATGTTTCAAAGAGCAAAAGAGAAACTGTTAAGAATTGTGTTTCTACTCAATAACCATATATTATATTTTATATAGTACTCTTCTCTGTGTAGCTGAAACTCTTATTTTTGCACTCAGCATATACGGTGTATTGATAATAGAAAAAACAGACATTTTTGCCTCTGTTTTACAAATATATATCCCACATTCAGTATGTAAAAACTGGGGTGGATAAAAACATACAATACAAGCAAGTCCACAGGATATCCACCCTCAATGTAGGGGGCAATTATCAGATAGTGGGCATGGTTTGAGTACTGTGAAAGCTCCCTGAAGATTCTTAGCACAGGCTGGGTTCGCTCAGTGGCTCACATCTGTAATCCTAGCACTCTGGGAGGCCTAGGCTAGAGGATTGCTTGAGCTCAGGAGCTGGAGACCAGCCTGAGCAGGAGTGAGACCCCCATCTCTACTAGAAATAGAAAAATTAGCCAGGAATGGTGGTGTGAGCCTGTAATCTGAGCTACTCAGGAGGCTGAGGCAGGAGGATCACTTGAGCCCAGGAGTTTGAGGTTGCAGTGAGCTATGATAGCGCCACTGCACTCTACCAGGGTGACAGAATGAGACTCTGTCTTTAAAAAAAAAAAAAAAAAAAAAAAAGATTCCTAGCACATGAGTATAACCTTTTCAGCTCACCTGCATAATTCGGCCAAAGAAAACATACATTATTCATCCACATCGAATGTTATAACAAGATTTCTAGCAATAAGTTAATCAAAGAGGTGTTTATAGCTTATTTTCTGAGGGACATATGAACTTTGAAAGGAGGCCTGTGTATCACCATAGTGCCTAACCTTAGGGTCATTGGGGCTGGGTTCATTACATATTCAGCACATGTGAGGTTAGGAGAAAAAAAGGAAAATGAAACTTCCTGAAGGTTGCTGAAAAATGTATTGACTCACTTTAGATAATTTCATTGCTTACCTGAAGCAAAATACTGGCACTCTGAGATACATGTTGAATTATGGGTATATCTCTGCCCTCTGAGAATTGATAAACTAGTGGTGAAAATGAGACATTGATGTATGAAAATTGTCATAGAATTAAAAAAATACATTTGATTAGATTCTAAAACTCAGTTAAAATCATGCATACATGGTTTTCACAAAACGATCAATATTAGTAGGACTGATTAGAAAGGAGTTCATTGAAGGACAGAATAAGAAGGCATTTGGAGGTCCGGATATCTAGCACTTCACTAATCCAGTCTCATCTGTATAACTGCAGCACAGTTTTACCAATCACACCTAAAAACACACAGGAGTGGCAAACACATCACCTCCTAAGCTAGACAATCTGGGAAGCTCTGAGATGCAACATTCTAATAAAAAAGCTTAGATTTAAGGTCTGTATAAGAATTCAGTAAACAAAGATTATTCCAGGTAGAGGGGAACAAGGAAATTGTGTAGAAAAGCATTAGAATATATCAAAGCAGAGAATTTGACAATGGTTTCCAAGAGTGGCAAAAAGCATGAAACTAACTTATACATATCATTGTAAGCTAAGAAATTAAGCTGAATCTTTTTTTTTCTTTCTTCTTCTTTCTTTCTTTTTTCTTTTTTTTTTTTTTTTTTTTTTTTGAGATAAGATCTCACCTGTTGCCTGGGTTAGAGTGCAGTGGCATGACCATAGTTCATTGTAACCTCAAACTCCTGGGCTCCTTCCTCCCACCTCAGCCTCCCAAGTGGCTGGGACTACAGGCAGGTGCCACCACGCCCAGCTTATTTTTTTTTTAATTTTTGCAGAGACAGGGTCTTGCTATCTTGCTAAGGCTGGTCTTGAACTCCTGGTCTCAAGCGATCCTCTCTCTTCGACCTCCTAATATGCTAGGATTATAAGCATGAGCCACCTCACCCAGCCTAGGCTGAATCTTAAAGTAAAGGAATACTCATTGAAGACCATGGAGATGACATACAATATGAGAGATGACATGGTTTAAGAATGCTTATCTGTCAGTGGTATTCCATGTAGATTGGGAAGAGGGCAAACTGAAGATTAGCCAAAGGATGCATAGTCAAAGGCTTGAGAGAAAGGCTTGAGCTACATGATGACAGTAGCACTAAGCCTCAGGAAAACTGTATCAAATGCTGTAAATGTCTTGCCCACATCCCTTGTTTGTATCCTTTTTCCATGCACCAGAGGCTTCCAGCTGCCAATATCTGCAACTCCTGGTCCGGAATCTTTTCCCAGAAGGCCACTCTGCCTGATATATTTCTGTTGGAAAATCAACACTCTCCCGCATCAGTCTTAAACTAATGATGGTAGGTAGTATGTAAGTACCCCAAGTCCACTGACCATCCAGTGGAATGTTTCTGATGCATTTTTTACATTGCTTCCCAGTCTTCCCTATGGGATTGTTCAGTTCTCAAATGTGGTTTAATAACACGTTACTGACTGCCTACTCTTTCTGGTACCACTTTCCCATTTCCCTCTTAGTGTTGCCCAAGCCTAGTGGTAAACTATCATTTGAATATTCACATTAGAGTTTGCTTCTGAGGGAACCCAAACTAAAGCATTAACTTTCTTCAAAATGGATAAAAACACCTTTGATGAACATTTGCGCACAGGAGACAATTACAGCAGTTCAAAAGGTTTTGAAGAGTACAAGGTCAAGGCCATTGATCCATTTATTCATACAGTACTTATTGAGAGCCAACTGTATGCTAAGCACTGCATTAGAGGCTGAAAATAAAATGGCGAACAAAAGCAAACATCCACCATCATAAAGCTGATATTCTACTGAGGGGTTTATGTACTAAGACAAAGAAATGTAAACATTGCCAAGAGACAAGTGCCGCAGAGTAGAGGTGCATGGCGTGGCCATGACAATGTGTAACACAGGAAATTGACCCACATTAAGTTGGGTAAGAATTTAATAAAGAAATCACAATTATGCTAAGATTCCAAGGAATAATGGACATCATGTAGGCACAAAGACAAAGCATGTGCAAAAGTTAATATTAAAAAGAAATGTGTGGCATTAAAGAGGTAGAAGGAACACCTGTATGAGCCAAAGGAGTGCAGTGTGCTTGGTCAGGACAGAAATGCAGGGTGTTACGTGACATCTTAAGGGGTAGATTTGTAGCAGAGACAATTAGCTATTCACTAAAGACTGTGTTTCCACCATTTATAGTGGAAAACTGTCCCTGGGAAATGAATGACATTTGAATGAACATATCCCAGACAGGTTCAGATAGACATGGCCATCACGCTAATTCTGGCCAAATGAATGTATTAAAATTGATGTGCCCATCTTGGATAACTTATTAAAAAGTTAGTGTGATTTCTTCACTCTCTCTTTGCCCTTTCATCAGAATGCAGAGAATTCTGAAACACTAAGGGATGGAACCTGGTTTATTTTATCATAATTAGGCTAAATCTCATCTACCAGCAATACCTGTTTTGTACTGTTGCATGAATGAATGGGAAACTTTTATCATATTAAGCCAATAAAAGTTGGAGTTCACTTGTTATGGCAGCTACTGTTTCCCTAACTAATATAATGTCTGTACTAAAAGAAATTAATGGACATCAAGTGGTTTACTAAGAGAAATTTGTAGGCATCGAGTGGTTTTAAGCAGTGGAGTAGATGTCATTATAATTGGTTTTAGAAAAACATTCTTCTGGCTACAGATTGAAGATGGAATCTGAGACTAGGTAGGGTGGGTGCAGGTATTCCAACTAGGAGGCTTTTGCAGTAGTTGTGGTAGAATTGAGGTTAGCTTAGAACTTGAACAAGATTAAATCTTGATTAGTGATACCTGCACTTAAGCTTTTCTTAACAATAGGAAATAAATATTTCATGACTTACTACTTCTTCTTTATTGATGCAAACACTCTCATTATTTCCTATTGCCATGACATGTGTCCAATATAACTAACAGGAATACCATTAACTAATGAAAGTTGCAGCCAAAAAATACTCATAAATTTGTATTCTGCAATTTGTAAAACACAAAACATACATTCACTTACTTATCCCATTTCTTCATGGTATTGCAAACTGTCGACTAAATCAATGTTTCTGGAAACCATTAATTTAATGGAATAGCATATGTGCTAAAACTGATAAAATATGTTTATTAAGATAATTAAGCATAGCAGCGTATTTTAAACCTAAAATATACTTCAATTAGTCACTCATGTAGCAGTTCATAAAAATGACATTGATGGGATACAGAATTCATGTGGATGATATTCAACTGCGGAAGTGACTACATATGGAATATTTCAGATTTGCACTAATTGATTAAAATATTTCAAGGACATTTTTCTCTTCTCCTTGTATTTTTCTGTATTGGAGGTTCCACAATGATAAGAATGAGAATGTTGTTTCATATCATTTGGTAAAATCACTATACACAGTGATAGTGTAGACCTGACAGCACAGAATTCCTGCTGCTACTTTATTATACTACCAGATGCTACTGCTTTTTATCAACTGGAGACAAATAGGAAAGTTTTAAGTTGGGTAAATTACTACAATCTATTTTCTGTCTAAACTGATTTGTTCAATTATTCATTGGCAAAAGGTAATAATTTTGTTGGGGCTTGTCCGCAGTAGTGCACGCCTTATGAATTAGTAGGTGCAATGCTGTACTACTTGTAAGAAGACTTGGAGTTGGCTATTTTGCCATCCATTCATTCATTTATGCATTCATTCATTCCATCAATAGGCAGAATTATTATCTCGACTACTATCTTTTACCAATGGTGTGATCTTGATCAAGTTCTTTAACATTTCTGGGGTTAGTAAATGATCTGCCTACTGACAAGGCTTTTGCCAGGATCACTGAAGCTATATATACATATAAATAATATATATTATATATATTACTGTATATTACATATATAATATATATTATATATTACTATATATTACATATGTAAATAATATATATATAAGTGTTTTGTTAAAACTGTACTAACACATTTGTATCTTAAATTATTTGAAGCACCAGGACTTCCTTGCATGCTCTCTGTTCTACGATACAATCATGCAAGTGAGATCTCAGAATTACTCTGCGAACCTTAGCATACTAACAAACAATAGAGAAGAACAAACTGAAAATAAACTTACTGTGAAGCTATGAATGTAAGCTTCATGTTCGAGAATGGTTTCTGAGTCATGCCCACCATATTAGTCCCTGACCTTACAGAATTATCATATCTTGTGTTAATAATTACAAAGCAACTCTTCCACATCTTACAATGAAGAAATTCCTGAGTGTGACAATGAGTACCGGACTACTGCTAGATCGTATTATGTTGTAATACATTAACATGTCAATGCATTCATTGTGATCCTGCATCTCCTGTGGCAGAATATCTACTTCAGTTACATTATGCAGAAAGAACAAATGAATTTGTAGCTGAGATTACAATGATTTGATGACGTAAATTAGCTGCAAGGTCCACCTTGCACATGGGAGGTAGGCGCAGAGTAACATTTCAACATTTGATAAACGGACTCTCTCCTTCTCTAATTTTGCCAACACTTAGAAAAAGATATCATTCCTCTGGTTAAGCCTAAATTGATTATTTGGCTTAGAAGAGGGTCTCCCAGTAAAAGCTGTGCATTCAAGGGTATAATGAGATTGATTCCATGCTCTGTGAATAAAAACACATGACATTTAAATTTGGCTACTTCAAAGATGAGTGAATGATTAAGATGAGCACATATGTAGAAGAAGCAAGTTAAATGAGAGACTGTTAAAGAGAAATGTCATGACTTGTTGAACAATGGAAACATCATTTAGAGGACTGTGGTTTAACTCGTAGATTTTTATCTACTGCCCAATCTATACTCTGAGCCAGGCAAGGCCAAGTTCAATATTTCCGGGAGGTCTCCAGTGTTTCCTTTGAACACAATAATCCTCACCATGTGAAATCATATACAAATGAGGATACATATGATTATTTATTTAAAATAAAATTAATGATAAAGTAACTGGATTGTATTTCTCACGTACTTTGGTAATTGGGTTACCATGAGATAGTTTGAGTGCTGTTTTTTCCCATTATAGGAGTTTTGAGATCTGGAACAGTCAAAATTTGAAAAAAGAATGAAATCACTCATAGAATCAATTAAAACCCCAAATTCTTTATGTTATGCTGATTTTCCCTCATATCTCCTGTGCTATGCATAATCTGTACATTTATTATTGATCAACCCCTTCATCTGCACTGGGCACTAAGAACTAGAGACTCAAGAATGAATAAAAGGTGTGCCCAAATACCAAAGGAATTAATGTATAGTGCACAGATCACACTTTATGACCAAATATGCACTCTGCTTTATTCAGTCTAATACCAAGCCTTATTCTTTATGAGTATATACTCTTCTTAAAGAAAATATTGAAATTATAAAATTTACACGTGGGTGTAACAAAAATCTCACTGAGAAACTCTGAATATAAAGTAAACTTCCTCTTTCTTTACAGTATCCCAGATTGTGATCACCAGAGATAACCAATAATAATTTGGAGCGTTTCCATGTCACTGCACACTCACAGAAGCAGACCAGATCTGTACAGCTTGTTTTTGTTTTGTATAAATGATATCTGACTATGCATGTTTTTGAGATGTGGCATTTATCAATTAGCTTACTTTGAATTTCTTAAAAATTTCTACTCGTATAGAGCTATATCAGCATTTTGTGTGTTTGTGTGTGTGTGTAAGACTTTCTTACAACTAAGCAATCTACAGCCATTTTTTTAAAGTCAATTTTCCAAAGTGGAAATTCGAGCTATGTTTATAATAAAAAATTCTTGAGTTATATTGCCAAATTAATTTTTAATATTTTATTTTTTAATTGACAAATAAAAATGTATTATCTATAGTGTACATCATGTTTTGGTATATGTATACATTGAGGAATGGCTAAATCAAGCTAATTAACATATACATTACCTCACAACCTCACATACCTTTTTTATTTTAACATATTAAGGGGATACAAATGTTTTTATTACATGGATAGCTTTTATAATGCTTAAGTCAGGGCTATTAGTGTGCCCATCACCCGAATAGTGTTCACGGTACCTGTTAGGCAGGTTTTTACTCCTCCCATCCTCCTCTCTCCTCCTTTCTTGATTTTCAATGACCTTTATATCTCTCTGTACCCATGTATGCTCATTGATTAGTTTCCAGTTATTAGAGAGTACTTTTGGTGTTTGTTTTTCTATTCCTGAGATACTTCACTTAGGATAATGGTCTCCAATTCCATCCAAGTTGCTGCAAAAGACTGTATTTCATTCCTTTTTATGGATGAATAGTACTCCATGTTATATATATATATATGACTCATTTCCTTGATCCACTCATGAATCGATGGGCACTTAGGTTGATTGCACATCTTTGCGATTGTGAATTGTGCTGCAATAAACATTTGAGTGCAGATGTTGTTTTGATACAATGACTTCTTTTTCTCTGAGTAGATACTCAGTGGTGGGGTTGCTGAGTAAAATGGTTAAGTCTGTATGTACTGCTTTGAGGAATCTCCATGTTGTTTTCCATAAAGGTTGTACTAATTTGCAGTCTCACCAACAATGTGTAAGTGTTCCTTTCTCTCTGCATCCATGTCAGTATCTATTGTTTTTTGACTTTCTGTATAATGCCTGTTCTGACAGAGACAAAGTGATATCTCATTGTAGTTTTAATTTGCATTTCCCTGATGATTAGTGATGTTGAACATTTTTTCATATGTTTGTTGGTCATTTGTCTATCTTCTTTTGAAAAACTTCTGTTCATGTCTTTTTCCCATTTGTATTTTTCTTGCTGAATTGTTTGAGTTCTTTGTAGATTCTGGCTATTAGCCTTTTACTGAATGCATAGTTTGCAAATACTTTCTCCCATTCTGTGGGTTATCTATTTGCTGTGTTCATTGTTTCTTCATTGTGCAGAAGCTTTAATTTAATCAAGTCCCATTTATTTATTTTTGTTATTGCTGTAATTGCCTCTGGGGTCTTAGTTATAAATAATTCTTTGCCTAGTCCTATGTCTAGAAAAGTTTTTCCTTGTATTTGTCTGTATTTTTTATGGTGTCATGCCTTACATTTAAGTCTTTTATCCATCTTGAGTTAATTTTTGTATATGGTGAAAGGTAGGGGTCCTGTTTCATTCTTCTGCATGTGGCCATCCAGTTTTCCCAGCACCATTTATTGAATAGGGCTTCCTTTCTCCATTATACTCACATACTTATTTCTTTTTCTTTTGTCGTTGTGAGAACACCTCAAATCTACTCTCTGAGCAATTTCCAAACATATAATATGTCATTATTGACTATAGTCACCATATACTACAATAGATCTCCTAAACTTATTCCTCCTGTGTAACCAAAATTTTGTATCCTTTTCACCAACATCTCCCAATCCCCAGTGTGTCCCCAAGCTCCTGGTAGCCATTATTCTACTCTCTGCTTCTATAAGTTTGGCTGTTGTAGATTCTACAAAGAAGTGACATCTTGCAGTATTTGTCTTCCTGTGTCTGGTTTATTTCACTTAGCATAATGTTTTTGGGGTTGGTCAATGTTGTCACAAATGACTGGATGTTCTTCTTTTATAACACCAAATAGTATTCCATTGTGTACATATCACATTTTCTTTATTCATTCAATCATTGATGAACATATAGGTTGAATCCATATCTTGGCTTTTGTGAATAATGCTGCAATGAGCATCGTGGTGCCAGTATCTCTTGGACATTCTAATTTATTTCCTTTGGATATTATCCCAGAATTAAAATTGCTGGATCATATGGTACTTCTATTTTTAATTTTTTAAAGAAACTCTATACTGTTTTCTGTAGTGGCTGTACTAATTTATATTCCAACGATATTGTACAAAGCTTCCCTTTTCTCCAGATCTTCAAGAACACGGATTTCTTTTCATTTTGATAATAGCCATTTCAACAGGTGTGAGGTGAAATCTCACTGTGGTTTTAATTTTCACTTCTCTGATGATTAGTTATGTTGAGAATTATTTCATATACTGTTTGGCCATTTGTACATTCTCTTTTAAGAAATGTATTTTTAGGTCCTTTGCCCCATTTTTAATCATGTCATTTTCTTGTTTTTGAGTTGTTTATGCTCCTTGCATATTTTACATATTTTGGATATTAAACCCTTATCTGATGTATGGTTCAAAAATATTTTTTCACATTTGACAGGTTGTCCCTTCACTAGGTTGATTATTTCCTTATCTGTGCATAAGCTTTTTAGTTTGATGCAATCCTATTTGTCTATTTTTGCAAGCAGAAGAATAAAATTGGACCCTTATCGCATCCCACATACAAAAATCAACTCAAAATGGGTAACAGAATTAAATGTAAGACCTAAAAATACAAAACTGCTAGAAGAAAACAGAGAAAAAGTTTCTTGACATTGTTGACATGGTTTGTGTACAGTTCGTTTGTTCCCACCAAAACTCATGTTGATATTTGATACTCAATGTGGCAGTGTTGGGAGGTGGGACCTAGTGGGAAGTGTCTGGGTCATGGAGGGGAATCCCTCATGAATGGCTTGGTGCCATTAATTACATGTTGCTCCCAAATATTTAGGAATATTTTCATTTACTGTACCCTTTTCTGCACTGATTTCTTATTGTTATGCTGTAATTATAGCTAAATATAAGATATAAATAAGACATTAATCAAGGCTGTGAGTGGTGTGACTTGTGAGGTATTTCTTTTATAGATTAGGTAGTGCTATTGTTATTTGTGGTGGTGGTCATGATGGTAGTAGTGGTGGTGGTAGTGTGTGTGTCTGTGTGTGTTTATGCAGGTAGGAAAAGAGTACTTGTTAATCAGAAGGCAGATTTTGGTAATCAATAAGGATAATCACAAATATTCCAGTTTGTTCTGTTTGTTTTTCAAAGATGTAATAAATTGTGTTTGACCAGCCTCTTCGAAATTAAGTATGTCTTTGGCCACTGTAGTGGAAACACAAGTTACATGTGTCACTTTTGAGGTGGAAATATCAAAGCAAATATTGTTTAACCAAGAATGTTTTTTTCTGTTGTAGAAATTGTGAAAGAGAAAAAGTTTTCAGTACTTGAGTCCTTACGTAACTACAGTGAGAATAGACTATCTAGCCAACACTTACTGGACATGGAGTTTGAGAAACGAAAACATTAGAGTTTCAAACCACTGAGATACTGGAGATTATTTATTTTTGCAGCATAAACCAGCCTATCCTGACTGATGTACCATATTTTAGTCAAGTTTCTTCTTTATTCTTAAACGATATAAAAAAGAAAGAGTTAAGCACTGAGTTAAGGTCTGTATATGTAGTAGAAATTTAATAAATACCAACCGAGAATTTTTACACAGGACAGGTGTACTTTGAAATTATTTTTTAAAGCTAAGAAAGATCTATCAAGACTAACTGATAAAGCCAGTTTTCACTGAAAATGGACAAGACAGCATTTCATTGCACTGAACTATCTAGCTAATGAGGTGTGGTAAAAGTTGCATGTAAACCAAGAAAACACAGACAAGTAATCTCATTTTGATCTCACTAATTTGCACTCATTGCAGAGAGGTCAGCTTGAATTAGTTAAAAGTCTTAATTACTGAACTCAAGAAGCAGAGGTATTTTTATTACATTTAGGAACACATAGCAATTGGAAGTAGGAAAAAGTAAGCATGGTCCAATTGAAATCTTGTTTTGGTGAACCTATTAAAATGCTAGATAGACATAGAAAATATCAGACTAAGCAGAGTTATTAACTTCATCAGTGGTAAAATATGCTGTGCTATTCCACACAAACTGCTTGTTATTTTAAGAGAATCAAACTTGTATTCTAAACTTGGTGCTAATTTTATTATCAAGCCATGTTTTGCTGCTAAAAATCATCTTACATCCAGTTTCTGATCAGATGAGAACATATCTAAAAATAATGCAACAATTTAAGTCAATGAAGTAGTAATTAAGCTGTATATTAAATATAATAAAAGTTAAAAAGTAATAAGAAACAGGAGTATGTCCTAACTAACATTTTTAAGGTTTTGAATGATCTCATTGTTCATCTAACTGGAGATATTTTGGAACCTAGTTAATGGATTTTAATATTTTCTGGCAACAATAAAATTCTAATTAAATTCATAATGGTACGTTTATGCTTTTAGATTTACTATACATTTTACCTAATCATCACTATTTATATGAACTTCCGCTAATTAAGTGGTTTGATCATTTTGCACATTTGATACACTTTCATTAGATACCTTTTGCAATTAAGCCTAAACTGAGATGTTCTGGAAATATTATGGACAATTAGAGTGATGCATAATTCTTTCTTATTCTTTGTGACTTAATTTTTGATAACGTCATTATTAATTTCTCAAATTATCAAGTCATACCAGAATCCTGCCCAATACGGCTTTACCTGACTATTGTTGAGTTTTACAACATCTTCAGTTTTTGTTGCTGAGCCTTAGGGACAAATTGGCACATTAATAGAAACAAAGAATGCTTGTCTGGCTACTCCACAGTAAGCATATTAGATGGGCTGTTCCAAGAGCCTGTGACCTTCTGCCAAGTGAAGAATATAACTCCTTGCATTATTTGGAATTCATAATCTACTGCTAAACAACCAACCTTAAATGGAATTTGATGACTGGCATGTCGCCTTTTCTGAGGGAGAAGTCAAGCTTAAGCATCAGCCCAATATTTTATTTTAAAACTGAAAGTTTATCACTAAATGTGGAAGATTTCCATAAATTTCTGTGGGTATCCTTTAATAAATTCCTGAGAATTCCCAATATTGGAGCCATTAGTGACATAGTTTTCTAAGCACATAATAAAAGAAAAGTGAAGCAGATAAAATGTAGACAGAAGTCAGAAAGTTTTTCTCCATTTTCCAATGAGATTAAGACTTTGGTTCTAATTCTAAGTATTTCGACTGCAGTCATGTGCCATATCTATTTAAAGTACTAAATTTATTTTTATACTTTGGATCTATAGGAATGAAAATAATATATAAATGCTGCTTAATGAATAATAGGTATATAAGAGTTCTTTATGTCTTAAAATAAGACAGGAGGTAAAGCACACTAGATCACTATGATTATACAGTGAGTACTAATTTTATTCTTTTTTAACATAGTAGCTGTCATTAACTGATTATTAACTATGGAAAAGACATTGCAATTATATATATTTAAAACATGTGGAAAAATATATTTCAAGAAACTGAGGCACAAAAAGTTTAAATAACTTACCCCAAATGACACAGCTAGTAAATGGTAGTGTGGGGGCTTAGACTCAGGCATTGGGGCACTACGTCTCGCCTATTGACCAGTACGTTTTACTGGAATTGAGGAAAGAGGAAAGATTATCAGGAGTATCCAGGCCACCACTCCCACCCTCCAAAAACATATTAAGTCACATAAAATGAGAGGAAGTCAGACTTTAAAAAAATAAGGGAATTTCAGATGCACTTGAAAAGGTAGAGATAATTGTAAAAGATGGTGATGAATAGAGTTCATTTTTGCAGGGCAAAAGAAACAAAGAAAAAGAGAAGAAAGAAAAATGTCTGTTTGGGGTGTGGAGTGTAAGGTGTATCTGGAGAAACAGAGTAGGAAATAGCTGCAGTTAGTTTGATGCCCTCCTAAAGAGGGCTTTAAATGTGAAAGTTAGCTCTGCTGCTTATACTCCATTCAGCAGAACATTGAAAATAAAATCTTTAGAGCTAATGGATATTTTACTAGAAATATGTTAGGGACATTAGTCTGGCTGTTTTGGGCAGAATTAGCAGAAGGTGGTCAGGTTGTTTAACCATCCTGAGCGTTGGCTTCAAATACAGGGATAAAAACCCTTTGCATCTTACACAGTTAAGAATTAAGACTAAATGTGATTAAAACACTATTTTTTTTCTATTTTTGTGAAATGCTCTTGGAAACAACTTTTAAAGTAAATTACTGATAACAGCTAACTTTTTGGCATGCATCATAAAAATAAAACACTCTAAAATATTGTAATTTTTTTCTGGTTGATAGGGATTGTGTGTACAGTATTCAAAAATGTCTGTCTAATTAGCTACAGAAGCATACAAAACCAAATTAATTACAGATATACATTTTTGTCATCCATATCTAAACAATTATGCATTCCATTAAACAAAACAAGCCCAGCTGCAAAAGTCAGCATATAAGTGTCTAAATAATAAAATGGTATAGAAATAATTCTGTAATACCGAGCATCACAATGGATGGCTGCATTCATTATTCATGTCATAGAACAATACTTAACACATATCAATACAATTCTCCTTTAATAGTGAATCCCCCAAGCAAAGTAACCATTCCATTTTGTGTGGAGGAGAAATTCCATTTTACGAAGTTGGCTACAGAGCCTCATACATATTTTATAGCTAGTAATAGTTATTTTCTCAATATAAATTTCATGTTCTAGTGTAAGAAGCAGTTTTCGGCAGCTGTTGCATAATTTTTAAATTACAAAGACCTTAATCTTCACGATGTGTAAAAAAGTAAGTGATAAAACATAATGAAAATAAAAACAGTTTGGAAATAGCTATGTCTTCAAAAATTAACAATCTTAATGTTTTACTATTTTGACAATTGTAATAGAAAGCTTATATTTCATAAAAATTTTCAAATTATGTCAGCATACAATCCTTGTAGAATAATGAAGAAGAAAGAAATGTTATTTTGACCTTCTAAATTATCGCTATTGCAAATGCCCAATTGAGAATGGAATTTGTTTATGCTAGTTTATGATTTTGTCATTTTTAGATCATTCTATTGGGTAAATAGAAAGTACATTGAATTTTAGCTTTGTGTCCCTTACACTGAACCAAATATTTAGCATAAGTCACTATATATCTTTTGGGGTCTCTGTTTTCTCATTAGGAAACTAGAAGATTAAATTAGTAATTAAATAGCCCATTGCAGCTCTAAATTTCTCTAATGTTATAGATAAGGCCTTATGTATTTTATATGTGAGATAGTTCTGTTTTCATTTACCATGCTTTGTTTTATCCTATTACTACAAGCCTGGGCCAGAGAGTTAATGAGGTTAAAACTATGGTTTCAATTTTATGAACAGAGACAATAGCGGTCATTGGGAAAATTCAGGCTTCTACTTACTTGGAATCTAGAAAAGACAAAATTACTAATTGAAAAACTCAAACACACATTGTACTAATGTTTACTGAGCACTATATTTTTACACATAGAATATCTGCTAGATTTTAGAACATACTATTTTCTACCTGTTTTTCTACTCAATATAGTAAAAGCCTACAATTTTTTGTTACCATCTTCTACCAAATGTCCCATTTGCAATGATTTTCATTAAAATAAATAGATGGCCAACATTCTATTTAATTTAAACCTGAAGAAAAAGAAGGAAGAAGAGAAAGAAACACTCTAAAGGAAGCTTTCTATGCCATATTTCTGAATAGCTCCTGTTATATATGTACACAGTTTGCTTAAGTTTATAGAGTTGATTTTTAATTGTGTAGTCAAAAGTCTAAGATTTTAAATAGGATGCTAAGGTAAAAGCAAAAATATGATACTTAAATTATTTTTTGCTCCACAAGGACATTCCTCTGTCCTTTAACACTTACCTTCGTTATCAAATATAATAACATGTTCAATTTCTACCCTGACTTGCTCTGGAAGTCAGAACGACTCTTCCATTTTTATTCACCCTATAGCTCTGTGAAGAGTTTCAGACCCAAATGTGTTGTATGACTAACTTTTGGTCCTGGTTCCAAGAGGACATTCTCAACAGCCCTAATGTGATGAGCAAATGCTAATGTTGTGTAACTGAATGTCATATTTAGGATTTGAAATGGCAAAGTGGGCAATGATAGCCATTCAGGGAAAAATGTTGAGCAAAGTTTATTTTTAAAAAAGATCCAACGTGCTAACACCTGGTTCAAATTCCAGCTGTATACGTAACCAGGGCTATAACTTTGAGCAAGTTACTTTGCTTCTGTGAATCACAACGACCCATTTGCGAAATGTATAATTGAACTAAATTAAAAATGGCAAGTGGGGGATCCATATGCTGCCAAATCTCCAATTCCTAAAAATATGATCTTTTGCTAATTGGTCATGCTACTTGTTCCCACTGAGATTTGGATTTCCCTCTGCTTAGCACTCAGAAAGCCACTGCAAGTTGATTGGAGTTGGCATAGATGCTAAAATCCATCTAGTATTATTCTAAGTTCCCTACCCAGCTGGAACATTTTCTAACTCCTGGATTTGGTTGACTGGCTTTGGATAATACAGTCGTAGTGTTTCATCTACTCTGTTACATCTTTTAACCATGTCGGTTCTTCTGTATTATCAAACTTTCCTTCATATTAATCCCCAAACTGGCTTCATGGAGTAGCTACTCACTGGTCTTCATTTGATTTGTAATGGGAAGGCTTTATTTTATGTTTTCATTGCCACTTCAGAGGAACTCCAGTAACGACTTGGCAGTAGCCTGGGAAAAACAATTGGAGGTTCACTGAGGCAATCCTAGCTGGTCTTGCTAATAGCTTTTCTTTTAAAATACTCAATACTATCAATTTCTCCATTGGTGACAGAAATAGTAAATTTCAAAGCTGTTCTTCTGTTTCCCAGGGGAGAAATGAGCTAAATGATACATGTGTGTTTCTCAGCATTGTTCACAACTGTCTTGCTTTCCTTTGCCCTCCACTATCTGTGAGCAGGAAGAAGTCTTAACAAATAAAATAATTCAAGTGGTAGTAAATGAATTATTATTTTAATCTGTTTTCATAAGTAAGAACAAATGCATCAAGCAGTTATTCCTAAACTTTGTACCAGAGAATACTAATTCTGAAAAATAGTCTAAGTTTTTTTTTTTAAGTGGTAAGAACATTAAGATGCAGCTTACTGCATCTTTCCCTTGAAGACTGAACTGTCATGCCAATGTATCCGATGTAGGAAACACAGACTGCTGTACAAGTTAATGTGTAACTTAGTACATAAATAGAACAATAGGAATGGGACAGTTGAATTTTTGCAGAGAGAGCTGCTCAGTGAAATCTATTTGCATTATATCCATTAAGTGAATGAGGTTGGAGAATAATAGGAACTAATGATACACTCTAAGATCTATCAGAAGAGATACCCAGTAGCCTCACCTATTAAATACCAAATTGTCTTCACATTCTAACAATGTGCTCAACTCTTAAGAGACTCTTATTCATGCTTAATATATGATAATTAAAAGGGACAAAGGCCGATGAAATTATGTTTGTCTGAAACCAATTTTATTTGTAAAAGAAAGCAAGTCTTGGGTTATCTAGGTAATGTAGAAAACTATTTCAATTCTCCAATTCAAATGGACAGAGAAACAGAATGTATGAATTTGTTTATGTGGATCCTTGGGTTCGAGATACCTATAGAAGTTCACTGTGAATTCCTTTCATGCCTCAGAGTCAAAATAATGCTCCTTGTTAATCCTTGTAGAATGAGATTTCCAAGTAAAGGTGGTGAGTTTGAAGTGGATCAGTAGTCACTATGCTGACCAATTACTGGCTTCACGTTAGGACTTTGTAAACATTTTTATTCTCATGGCCTTCCTCAGAAACTCCTTGATAAGAATATCTGAGTGAGAAGGTTTTGATAGGGCTGGCTTCATGAAAATTATTCAGTCCTATGTGGTAATAGCCACCTAATTTTACTTGTTCTCAGCAAGGAATAGACTTTGCCTTTTTTGCAGCTAGTTTTATGTTTCATTAAATTAACAAGATATTTGAGCATTTTATATACATTTATGCATTGTAATAAAGTTTTTGAAAGAATGAAAGCAAAAGATTTATTTATGGGAAGTAGGAGACGAATACAGAGAAGAAAATAGGTGGATAATCTATCATATATTCAACCTATGGAATGGAAGAAAATGTTTGCAAAGCAAACATCTGATAAAGGGTTACTATCCAAAATATATAAGGAACTCAAACAACTCAATAGCAAAAAACCAAGTAACAAAAAATATACATTGTCACTTATATGGCATTTAATATGTATCAGGTAGAATTCTAAATGCTTATAAAAAAATCAGTTTTCCCTCAAAGTGCCCCTATATGGTAGGTACTATTATTTAGCACATTTTAAAGATAAAGAACCTGAGGAACAAAGAGATTAAGTTACTTTTCTAATGTTGCAAAACTAATAAGCGGTTGCAACTAATGTTGCAAAACTAATAAGCGGTCGAGACAGGATTTGAACCCAGCACTTTGCTGCAGATTCTGTATTCTTAATCCCATGTTACATTATTCAGGCCATTGGGTTGTTATGCTATACCATGCCTTTAAACAACTGTGCGTGTGTGTGTGTGTGTGTGTGTGTGTGTGTGTGTGTGTGTGTGTGTTTATGTGTATCACAGCTAGCAATCAGGTCAGCAGAATAATTGCAAAATTCCCAGATCTAGACAAAGTAAGTAAGAGCAGTAGGCACACGAAGTGGAAGGCTTACTCTGGTTTCCTGGTTACAAACCAATGGCTGAGAGAAACAATTTTCTTGATACAATGAAGTATTGCTATTTGGGACAGCTTGTTCTAGAACATATAAACTCATTTGCATGATATGTTTAAGTAAATTATTTCCAATGTAACTCAAAGTTATTACATGAGTTTTTGGAAAGACTGGCTGTTGCATGGCGCACTTAGAATTTTAGAATGTGACTCAGTATTCAATAAAAACAAGATTTTATATACTTCATTTCTGTTGAATAAAATGCAAAGTGATCATTATTTTTGAAACCATTTTTTAATGTACAAATTATAAGATGCATAAAATAGGGATAAAAATTCAGGTTTAAAATGCTAGTAATGAAATAAGTATTATGTTAGATGAAAAACCAAACATACCATTTTGTTGCCTTTATTTACCCAATCGATCAGTTGAAATGAGCCTGGCAGATGTTTCCTTTATAATTTGCATTTAATTAGTCAGAAATCAACAAATAACACAGTAGAACTTCATGAAATAATACAGTTTTAAATTATCTTTTCTGAAGAAAAATTTTCCTTCACTGATACAGTTTGCAATTTACTGTCTTGATTGTTTTTTATTGCTAATATATGCTAAACATTTAGGAATGAATTCCAGAATATATAGAAAATTCACACTAGTTAGTGTATTTTGTTATTACATATGAAGCCAAATAACTAGAAAATTATAAAAATAAGAGTAAACTATTTTAGCTCTACTTTTTGTCAACATTTTCTGAGTTCTTTTTATGTGAAAAACAGTGTAATGGGTGTTAAGAGGGATAGCAAGGTCAATAATAGCCAAGTGCTCTCTCTTTGTTGTCTACAATCTGGAAATGTCACAGAACACATACATATACCCATAATTCACATTTATAAATACATAAGTGTACACATTTGTATATTTTTCAGCATCAAAACTTGAGTAAAATAAATCGTCAGCTTCTAAGAAAACCTCAGGGATAGCAATAAAATATTCGTTTAAGAAATGCTTTATTACCAACAGTTTTGAAGCACCAGAAGATGCTAGTGTGTGGAAAAACACATACAACTATGAGTCTAGAGGTTATTCAGAAAAATTTAACTGATTAGGAAAAAAAAATTAAGAATACCTTAACCAAATTCACTTTTCTGATATTTTTGATAATAAAAAGTAGTATGTGATAAAAATATCTATATCTAAATAAAACTTAAAAATTTTTCCCTGTAAGTATTAAATAAAATACTAAGTGTTAATGGAATCATTATGTTAGATGTTAAGTTATAACTTTTTAGTCTTTCTCAATGGTATGGAAAGTAATTATCGCCTTCCAAATAATAGCATTTCAAATTTATTTACATTATACACCTAAATTTTCTTGAAAAAGAGAATGTTGAACTGCAAAGCTAATACTATGGGCCATAGTTATAACTCTATTCATCTGAGCAGATAATCTCATTTTATAGATTTGGAAACTGAGGCCTAAAAAGGAAAAAGTGACATTGCCAAGGTCACATGGTGTTTTCAGGGCAATATGGTACCGGATATAATTGTTCCATACTCCTTACTTCCATTTCTTCCCTTAAACCATGTGCTACCCCAGAAAGGTCATGGTTTCAACTTATGACTTGTGCATTCAACCAGAATCCTGGATAACCAACAAAAATGTCAATCTTATTTTGATAGGCAATGTCCTTTAATAGAAAACCCAAACACAAGCATTGGAGCTAAAAATAAATTTGAATCTTGGCTCTTCATGAGCTGCTGCATGACCCTAGGAAAGAAAATTACCCTCTCTGAGATTTATCTGTACGTGGTCATGATAATAATATGTGTCATCAGATGGTGAGGATTAAATCATTTAGTTTTTTAAAGGACTCCTAGAGCTGAACGTACAATGCTCAGGAAATGGTGATATCATCCTTCTTATTTCCCAACCATTTTTGCCCAAGTTTCACCACTGCTACACAAACACAAACACACACACACTCCCTTTCCATCAGGAAGATGTCTGGCTCTTCGAAAATGTTATATTGATCCTACATTATTTTTGCTATGGGATTTAGTTGTGGTTGTTTTTAACTGATATTTCAATAATGTGGTGAAGACTAAAATCTGATCTTGCTTTGTGAAGTTACTTAAAGTTCTTATCAGCTTCCTATAATTTACAGTTGGTTTCCAGATGCTTTCAGATATTTAATGTCCTTATGCTGCTATGTCTAGATTTACTTTCACCCAAAGAACTGGGTGAAGTAGTGTTTACTTGAAGATATTTAACCCAACTCTCGTTTACCAGATCTTCAGTGACAAGTTGTCTTACACTTTAAGAAATACTTGAGTCTCTAAATCAATATTTGCTGAATGAATAGGCTTTCTAGAATCATATATATTTTTTAAAGTCTAAGAAATTATTTTCTTCAATCTTAAGGGACAAGAGGAAAACTCATTCTTTTCTCTCAGCACTCTGAAGTCCTTTTATATTTTCCATTAAATGTCATCATCCTAAATTCTACCCTGTAGATGTGTTTGTAAATAGTCATTCAGCTAATCTGAAATGATCAGTATTCTCAAATAATCTGGTCTGTGCAGGTGACATATCAGAGTATAATTATCAAAAAGTTAAAGATATGATTTTTATACAAATATTACAAAACTGGTTTTCCTCCTCAACAAAGTATTAATGATCAGCAGGAAGGCAAATGTGATTCAAAGAAGAATTATTAGAATAGGGTTATATAGACAATGAAAAAAAAATGATGTGGGCATAAAATGCCTAGATTAGATATGTAACTGGTTAATGTTCTACAGGGCAATGAAAGCAGAATCTCTGGGTTATTTCTACCAGCAAAGAATGATTTGCATCTTTGTTAGACAAAAATCCACAAATTAACAAGTAACTTCACAGACCTGGGCCTTTAACTTATAGTAAATATGAAGTCAAACAATGGCATATTCCTCAAGTGTAGGTAATGAAGCAATACTTGGATGGGCCTATTAAAAAATGTTGTGATCTGATATGGTCTAAAAGTACATGTGGCCCTCCCTTTTGCCTGACTTATAAGTTCTGCTCATTTTTCTTAACAAACTGTGTCTGACCTTCTCAACATACAAAATAACATCAACAATGATAGCAAGAAATATTTGTTTATCAGCTAGGACAATATGATGCAAGCAACAGCAATCTCTTTGGGCTAACAAATTTAAAGGGGATTTGTTGGAAAGATTATGGAGTAACTCAAATGATAAAGGAGAAACAAACTGGGTGGCTTAAAATGACAGAAATCTATTTTCTCACAGTTCTGGAATCCAAAGTCAAGGTGTTGGCAGAGCCGTATTCCCTCCAAAACCTCTAGGAGAAGATTGTTTCTTACCTCTTCTAAATTCTGGTAACCCCAGGCATTGCTTGGTTTGTGGCAGCATAAACACAGTCTCTGCTTCTGTCCTCACATGACTAACTTCCTTCTGAGTCTGTGTCCGTGTGTATTCTCTTCGTACTAGAAGACGCCAGTCATATTGGAGTTGGCCCATCCTAATTTAATATATCCTCATTTTAACTTGATTGCATCTGCAATGACCCTATTTCCAAATCAGGTCACATTCACAAATACGGGTTAGGACCCTAACATATTTTTGAGTGGAGACACAATTCAAGCCACATAAAAAAGTCTCTTCATTGCAGCAGTGAATCAGCTCCAACCATTTTTCTATCCTCCATCAATGTCCACATTCAAGGCTAAAAATCCTGGGAGAAAAATTCAGATAACCAGGTTTGGATCACAGGGATGTACATGTTTCACAGAATTTCATGCAATTAGGTTGCGGGTGTTTTCCAAAGTAAAATTCTCTTACCAGAATGATTCTGTAACTGCAATGACAACAAATGCCCTCATGTCTTGAAATAAATCCACAGTTCCTTCTAATACCCTCATCTGCTTATTACAGAAGTTTCAGTAAATTACCTCAACTTCATTCATTGCAACCCTGACCTTGTACATGCCTAAAATATTTATTAAATAAAAAAAATTTTCTCTAGATTTTTCCATTATTTTAAGAAAAAATCCTTTGTCCTAGAATTGCCCTACTAACTCCAAATTTCCCTACTGGAGATGTAGAAGCAAAGCAGGGAGGTAAACGGAACCTGTTGTCTGAGTTCCTTTCTTTTTGCCATTATAGGCTGACAAAAGAATTTAAAAGTAAAAGTTAAAAGCAGCTTCGATTTGTGTGCAACTTGGAGATATACAGCTGAACTCTACCATGCTGAGCACCTTTAATTTTATTTATTTAGAAAAGAAACAAAGACTCACTGTGATGGTGGCAGCAATGCCGCCAGCAAAAATGAGTGTCATTCTACCAATATATGATAAAGAGATTGGTAATCTGAGAAACGCAGATGTTGTGCTTCTTATCTCTGCCTGTGGAACTAGATAATAATAATAATATGAGGCAGAAGAAGGAAGGAGAAAATAGTTCCCACCCACATTTATTCTGGCTGGAGTTAGGCCTCCATGAAGATACCTGGTTAGTATTTTGTTTGGAGTGGATTCAGGTTATTGAATTGTTTTATTTGCAACTTCTATAAAGAGTAGAACTAATTCCCTGAATAGAAAGTGCCCTCAACTGCAGTGAATTAAGTACTTTCTTAATTAGCTACTTACAGTGTAATTGTAGAAGCGCTTGACTGAAGACTCGGTTCAGGTGTGAGGTGGTAACATTCTTAGAAGAGAGGCACACCTAGAATGGGTTAAAAACCTGAAGTTCTTCATCTTTTCTAAGAGGTGATTTAAACAGAAGAAACGTAGTATCCGTGAAGGGGAATTATGCATTCACGATTTTTCAAAATGTAAACATTAAAATAAATGCAACATACCCGAATTTAGTTGTCATTGCTAGGTGGTATTCAAGGAGAGGAGAAACATTCGTAAGAAAGCGGCTTCTAAGATTATCATTCAGAATTGACACTTCAAGGAAAGACTGGAGATTATGTCAATGATGGTTCTAGTACCTGAAATTAGCTGACATAACTTGGAAACCCTAGATTAATGCCTTGGAAACAGATTTTAGGCAAGAGGAATTCTTTTTCACAGTCAGTCTTAGGAGAACTCGGTGTTTGGGAAAAAATAGCCTAGTATCATATAGAAAATATGTTATGAAGGGTAAATGGCTTCTCAAACTAGCTCGCTGAGTCTATTTTACATCCACTCTGTAGCTGAAGGATTATACTAATAAAAACCTCATTTCTGAGAATAATATTTCTGGCTGAAAAGAATGAAAGGGAGAGAAGGAAGGATATTTTCCCCTAATTTGCCCTTGTCCTAAGCCAAAGGGTAAAACCAATATGAGCAAATTTATAACAACAAGAAAATATATATGAGCTCTTACCATATTTTTAAGACACTTTTTAATTTCAGGGAATGGGTTGATGGGAATATTTTAAAGAAGTTTACCCCAATAACAGAGTACCTTTGGTTCAATTGTCCATGTTAAAAATCTGCTTCAGCTGCTCTCTATTCATTTTATTGCTTCACTCATCATTTTGTGAGAATTAGAAACAAAGGGGCCTACCTATTGTATTATCCTGGGTGGAGATGGAGCCCATTCTTCAAAGCAAAGTATCACAAGAATGGAAAAACAAACACCACATGTACTCACCATTAAATTGGTACTAATCAATCAACACTTAATGTGCACGTATGGGAAGTAACATTCACAGGGGTCAGGCAGGTAGTGGGGGAGGGGTAAATTCACACCTGATGAGTGAGGTGTGCATTGTCTGGGGGATGGGCTTATAGCTGTGGTGCAAGGGCAATTTATGTAACCAAAGCGCTTATACTCCCTTAATACTCTGAAATGAAAAAAAAAAAAAAAAAAAAAAAAAAGAGAGAGAGAGAGAAAAGAAAAGAAAAAAGAAACAAAGGGAATTCAGAGAGAATGGAAGGAAAAGGCTGGGGAGAAATAAGACAACTAAGTCAACACCACCAGCACTTATATTTCAGAAATAAGATGGAGATAAACTTAGGAAACCAGATTAAAGGAACGTGATGCAATTTGCTGTGCACTGGTAGGAAGTTATCATAGGGGAGAGAATTCTCCAAACTCTCTGCGATGCATAATCATACATAATTAAATGTGAAAATATTGTGAATGGTCTATGATACTTAATGAAAATGCAAGTAAAGTCAGTTTCTTATTTTTCTAAATAAATTTAAATTGTATACTGAAAGTCTAATTTCCAAGATTGGCAAGAATTTAATACTGGTCATTTTCCATGGTTTTCTCCCATTGGTTGCCTAATATACAGATCCTAGGCTTTATGCCTTTCAGGAAAATCAGCATAACATGTGAAACTCAATACGCACTTGTTACTGCTAAAGATACTCCTTGCACAAGACCTTAGAGACCAATAAAAAGGGGTGACTCTTTTGGTTGGGACCCTCTCACCATATATCCTAAAGCAGGAAGCTTTGTTGTCCTGCTTCCTGGAACACCTGTGCAGCACCCCTATTGCAGGTCCTCTCACCATTCGGTCATTGAGTACTTCCATTGGGATATTCTTCCATGGTGAACTCGGAGCCTAGATTATGTCAAAGTTAATTTCTTATTAAAATATTTTACACCTTATTTTTCAATAAGTTTCTTTGCTATAGGTTTTAGTCAGTGTCATCCCAATGCTTTTTTCCATGTGAAGTATAAAAATTGGTCCATCCTTTATTGGCTAGATCTGCAAGGAATATCTTGCATATGTTCGTTCATTCATTCATTCATTCATTCGTTTATTCAACAGCCTTCATTGGTTATCTACTATATGTCTGCATCTAGGGCTCTAGAGGTGAAAGATCTTGCAGAACATAGAGTAGAGAAGGAGAACAGAGTAACAGGAGATACCACAATGTTGTGATAAATAAATGCCATGATAAGGGTATGCGCAGGGTTTTTTGAAAGTTTGGAAGAGCAACGTCAGCTAAGGCCTGAATGACTAGGAGAAATGAGCTAGTTTCCAAGGGCAGAAGGACAGTGCAGAAATAAATGTGTAGGAGATAGAGCCAAGAGCCTATGGCAGATGGCGTGCATGTGGCTGCTACGGGAGCAGTGATAGATGAAGCAGACAAAAGAGGTGAGGTCAAACTCAGGAACTTGATGTTGGTCTTTTGTTAACGAGAAGCCACTGAGGGAATTTAAGGACGAGAGTGAAATGGAAAAGAGTTGCCTTTGAAAAGAATCCCTCCGGATATGATGTCAGGAGAGAGAGAAGAGAGATGCTGGGGGATAGGGGAGAGAGGCAGCAGCTAGGCAGCTGCTGTGGTCATCTCTAGAGATGAGGAAGACATGAAAGGCTTTGACGGCAGGGATGACAGTGGACATTGTTAATAGATAGCAAATGCTAAGCATTTTATGTATGTTATTTCGTTTAATCCTTGTGACTTGTTATTGCAATTGAGGAGGCTAAAGCTTAAGAAGTTAAACAATTTGCATTTAGCTTTTGAGTTTCAAAGCTAGGATTTGAATTCTTAAATCTTCTTTTCCCCAAAGCCCAGACTTTTAACTACAAGAAGTACTAAGAAGTATGGTGTGGAGGAGGGGGAGAAGAGAAGGTAAATGAAAAGAAAGAGTTTTGCTTCATCGCAAATAAATAAATAAATAAATACATAAAAATTCAAAATGAGTCAGGCCACAGGTCTGAACTCTTTGTTTTATGATACTTCAAAGACACAGACTTTAATCTAAGCACCCTTCTCTTTATTCTCATATTAATTTGTGTAGTCAGTTACTAGTAGTTCAGTGGCTGCATTCAAATCATAGTGGCTTTAAAATAAAATATTTCCAGTTAAACACAATTTGGTTCCTCCTTCCCCAATTCGGGCTGTATTCTTGAAGAAATTTTACGTTATTTTGCTTGGTAAGCTCTTTGAAAGTTGGGATGCATTTCCTCCAAATAAACTGAAATAAGCAATAACCATTTATAGAGTGCCTGACTCAAGCCAGGCAGTGCACAGACGTGTGGAGTTCATTTACGTATTAGCTCATGTATTCATCACAATGGATCTGTAAGTTAGTGAGTGTTTATTGAACACGGTTTATGTGCTACTCCAGATTTGATCAGTCCGCCTGCCCCTAAATCCCAGCTGCTTCCGGGTAAAAATCTCAGGACACAGCCTCATATGCCACATCTTCTAAAACAGTCTGCTAATACAAGGGCTGGATTTGGACACAGTTTCTATTTCATCTGCTATTCTCCATCCCAACCCTACCCACCAAAGGCTTCGTCTCCTCTCCTAAGTTCTGAATTCAGATGAAGGACATCCCTGCTTAGCACGGGGTCCGGCCTCCCCATACTACCCAGGGGGACTGGATAACAAAGCCAAGAATAGGATGTGGAGGAAGCTGGAGATTAAGGTATTATGAGGATTGGGGTTGAACAGGGCCAGAGTAAAGAGGAGATGGAGAGAAGCTGGGGATAAATGCTTCTTCTCTTTGTCTCACAGAAGGGCCATGCAGAGCCATGGTGATTCCACACACCTGTCCAGAAGGTGTGCTACCTTACTGAGCAACGCATTGCCTTCTGATGAAGCTGCAACCAACTTGGTGATAATGTACCCCATGTATCTGCTTCTCGTTTTTCTCTGCCTCTTTGCCGTTTTCTTCCTCACTCTTGATGTTGTAGGATTATATCTCCCAATAAATATTTAGCACGCGAACTCCGCCTAATAGAGAGATTGCTTTCTTATAGATAATCAAACCTAAAGCAGACAATGATGATGATGATAATGATGATGGGCCAAGTTAAGTAGGATTAAAAGAATTAAACCCGAGGTCATACAACCAATAAAGGGCTTATTTGAGATTTAAGTCCTGGTCAGCTTTCCGTGTGATATTTGCCTGGTACATCACAGCTATGTCCACATGCATGGGTGGATTTAGTGATTGTTATGGGTTAAATTGCGCTCCCCACAAAGGATATGTTGAAGTCTGAAACCCCAGTGCCTCAGGATGTGACCTCATTTGGAAATGGGATCTTAGTTAAGATGCTGTCATACTGGAGTACTGTGAGATAATTCAGTATGATTGGTGTCCTTATGAAAGGAAAAGAGATACAAAAAGAAACATGTGGAGAACACGAAGTGATGACAAAGGCAGAAATTGGAGCGATGTAACTGTAAGCCCAAGAATGCCAGTGATTGACAGCAAGCACCAGAATTTCGAAGAATTAAGAAAAGATTTTTCTCTACAGCTTCCAAAGGGAAGGTGGCCCTACTGATACCTCGATTTTGGACTTAAAGCCTCCAGAGCTGTGGAAGAATACATTTCTGTTGTTTTAAGCCACCCACTTTGTGGTACTTTGTTACAGCAGCCCTGGAAAACTAATACAGCAATTCTTAGCAAATGTCAGGGGATTTGGTCCTGGAAATATCAGCTCAGTTTGGATTGAGTGCATTTCAAATTTACATACGTTCTCTTTATAATAATGAAAGTAATATATCCACTTTAAAATAATTATACAGTAAAGTATAATGATACAAATAAAGAATTTATAATTCCTATAACCCATAGCTAATTGCTGATATCATTTAAAAATATTACTTTTAACTTTTTATTAAGGAAAATTTAAGTATACAAATATTAGAGAGAATATTCTATTAAAACATCTTATATTCTTGATCCAGATCAAACAGTTATCAATGTAAGGATTATCTTGGTTCATCTACACCACCACCCATTAGTCTGTTGCTCCCCTGAGATATTTAAAGTCAAATCCAACAGATCATGTAGTCATATTTATAAACAATAAAATTTGTATCTCAAAAAGATAATGACTCTGTTTTATGATCTAACTAAGATACCAAGATCACACTTAATGAGTTTGAAAATGTTTTCTTTTTATTTATTTATTTTCAAAATATTACGAGGGTACAAACGTTTTGGTTACGTAAATTGCTTTTGTCCCGTTTGAGTCAAAATTATAAGTTTGCCCATCCCCCAGATAGAGTGCATTGTACCCATTAGCTGTGAATTTATCTATCCCCTCCTCCCCTCTCCCACTTGCTTAATTTCCAATGAATGTTATTACCATATGTACACATAAGTGTTGATCAGTTAGTTCCAATTTAAATGATGAGTACATGTGGCATTTGTTTTTTCCATTCTTGTGTTACTTCTCTTAGAAGAATGATCTCCAGTTCCATCCAGGTTCATACAAGAGGTATTAGTTCACCATTTTTTTTCAGGCTGAGTAGTACTCCGTGGTATACATATACTACATTTTATTAATCCACTCATGTATTGATGGGCTCTTGGGTTGTTTCCACACCTTTGCAATTGTGAATTGTGCTGCTATAATCATTCTAGTGCAGATGTCTTTTTTATAGAATGTCTTTTGTTCTTTTGGGTAAATACCCAGTAGTGAGATTGCTGGATCAAATGGTTGGTCTACTTTTAGTTCTTTGAGGTATCTCCTTGCTACTTTCCCTAGGGGTTGTACTAGTTTGCAGTCCGACTAACAGTATATGGGTGTTCCTATCTCTCTACATCCACAGCAGCATTTGTTGTTTTGGGACTTTTTGACAAAAGTCATTCTCACTGAAGTTAAGTGATATCTCATTGTGGTTTTGATTTGCATTTCCCTGATGATTAGAGATCTTGAGCATTTTTTCATATGTTTGCTGGCCATTAGTCTATCTTCTTTTGAAAAGTTTCTGTTCATGTCCTTTGCCCTCTTTTTAGTGGTGTCGCTTGTTTTTTTCTTGCTGATTTGCTTGAGTTCTTTATAAATTCTAGTTATCAGCCTTGTAATGAATGTATAGCATGCAAATATTTTCTCTCATTCTGTAGGCTGTTTATTTACTCTAATGATCGTTTCCTTGACTGTGCAGAAGCTTTTTGATATAATAGTCAATGTTCAGTGTTCACCAATTGTTTTTAAATAGTGTTTTTATTATTTTGTTTTATTCAAATTAGGATTAAAAATCCAACATATATAATTTAGTGAATACATCTCTTAAGTCTCCTCATCTCTTGGGGTCTCCCTTTCCTTTATTTGTTTTTATTGTCATTAATTTGTTGAATAATCAGTCATTTGTCCTGAAGAATTTCTCGCATTCTGAATTTTGCTCATTGCTTCAATGTGATATTTGTTTGTTTCCTTGTTCATTTGTTTTAACATGCTGTTCTACCCTGTGTGTGTGTCCTTCAAACTGCTAAGTAGATCTTAAAGTCTGCTCTGATTCAGGTTCAGTATCTTCGCACGGATAATTTATAAGTGCAGGTGATCCTAAATTACTCCTATGGTAGCACATCAGTAGGCAGGTCTTTTCTGATTTTGATGTGTATGTGTGTGTGTGTGTGTGTGTGTGTGTGCGCGCGCGCGTGTGTGTGTGTGTGTGTGAATGGACACACTTCCTAAGATTAAAAGGTGTTGAAAACCTGATCTTTCCATTTTAAAGCTTCCCATTAGCTCTTCAAAACTTGGTTTTCATTTTGGCAGAAATTAATTATATATTTTTTATTAGTGAGCACAAAATGGTGATAATCTAATTTTATCAATTTCTTCATCAATTATCTGAAATACTTCTATATAAAAAAACTCTTTAGCTACATTGAAGTATGGTTCATATACAAAAGATAAGTGCTTGATTTTTTCACTTTATTTACCATTTTTGTATCATTATGCACTTACATATTTTATGTTTTAATACATTTCAGTCCATTACCATTATTACTATTTTTAATGTTCACATTTTCCATTTTTCCTGGGATGGGATAGTGCTTCTAAAAATGACTATAATTTTCTCTTACCTAATCACAGTAACAGTGGCTTTGCTGCTTTTGGTTTCAGGAAGATAGTCCAGGCTCATTTTATAGGTTATTTTTGCCCCAAAGCTGGAGTCAACTATCTCTCAAAGGTACCCTGATTCCGTTTATTGGGGAAAGGCATTTAGAGAACACAATCTGTTTGCTGGGGCTGTTCACTAATACTGGAATGGTCATTGTTTCTAGACTTTTTCAGTGAACAGATCTAGAAAATATTGTACTAAGATAAAATTCACCATGAGTTCATTGTGATAATTTCAATTCATATGGTAGATTATAGGATTTTTGCTTACCGTCTTTGGCTTTATATTCATTTTCTTTTAACAATAAAAGCCATGTTCCCTAATAACATAAAAAAAATGCTCATTTGCTTTATCCAAAAATATTAGGATAACAATATCAATATTGTAAAAATATTGCAGATAACATTTTAATATTTTTTGCCATATCTCATTGTCATTGAGATATGTTTCACAAAGCTTGTACAAATTACTAAAATTCAAAGTATCTTGAAAGAATTCTCCTTTGCATCATTAAGTCATTATTTATACACAGATTCTTTTATTTCATTTATCTTTGGATTTTAAGGATTCTTTTTTCCCACATTGTATACTTATATTAAAATATTGCTTACAAATTTGAAACTAAAATAATTGAGGCTGTTTCTTCTCATTTCTTCCTTCCTTCCTTCCTCTTATAGGTTAACATTATTATGAGTTTTTATTTTATCTTTTCAGGCATTTTTAAAAATTTAAATGTAGCTTTCTATCCATACTGTTCTGCATCTTTCTGGAAATACAGTTGTTTAGCTTCCCACGATATAGATTTAACCATCATTTTGTTGTACTGGTACCATATTAGTAAACAGTAAAGTTTTTTCCCCACTATTTTAAAGAATGCTATGACAAACTATTATTTACATACATCTTTGACTGTCTTGTCATTATTTATTTGAAATAGATTCTCAGAGGTATAATTTTTAATTTGAGCATAAGTATTTCAAGCTTGGTCCTATCACTGCCAAGTTGCTCTGCCCAGATTTGGCATTCAAGAGCACACTCTACCATACCATTTGAAGTCTCAATTGTCTGCATTGACAATCTTGCATGAATATGAAAGTCATTATGGTATAGCCCATTTCAGTAACATTTCTTTCTTCAGTGAATTTCATCAAGTTAACAGGTAATGAAATTTTGTATGAAATTTCAAATCATTCAAATCAATACTATAATGCAGAACCTTTAAAACATAAACCCATAAAATTTCTGCATTATGCGTTGGCATTTCCGAAATGATGTGAAAGTTTTATTTCTGATTTCCTTGTTCTTTTCAGTCTCCGGGCACAGAGTATTTATGGGAGAGAGGTCTTGGTGTTCGTAACATCTTCCTTCCCACTTTAGAATCCCACCGAGATCTGACTTTTCCAATTCATGGCTTTTTGGTCTCCAATCCCTTCCCAATAAAATTTATCTGTCTTATGTCAGTTCTCTGAGGACCTTAATAAATGAGAAGTAATTGATAAGAAACACAAAATGGTCACCTGTGTTATATGGCTGTGAGCAAAGCTCATGTGATGATGTTGTAGTTATAAAAGTAGGTATCCATATTATGTGGATTTACACCAGGTTGAGAGTATGAATTAATGAAATAACTGTTGAGTACTAATTAGATACTAGGTACTGTGCTATGTTTCTGAGATTACAACAGTAAATTATATAGATTTGTCCCCTACCCTGATAAAGTGTGCAGTCTTGAGGGTGATCCAGATAAACACCTGAGTGCAAAATACATATGGCATTGTTCTGGAGTATCATGCATTGAGAGGAACATTGGCAAAGTGATACAAATGCAAAGAAGTGACCAGGGTAGTGAGGGTAATTCAGTTGACTCTTACAAGAAAAAGTCAAGAGAAAAGGATATTTATCTTAGGAAGTATAGGTAAAAATAGGATAGTCCTTTGAAGCTATACATTTTTGTAAGGTTCTTGAATTAGAAAGTCATGCGCCAAACTGGAACTTAATCAATGGTTGCCAATTATTTTTTCCTAGCATATGAGTATGCATACGAGGATATACAGGTAGTCCTCATGTTGCATGATACCATGCTAACTGAAACTAGCGCACATGAGAAACATGGGTGCTGTACACAGCAAGGACCAGGTTTCCATACACACAGATTTGCGTTAACACGGTGCTGTGCAAAGTAAAGACTGTCCATACTCTGATTCAAGGGAGTGTGAGTGTTTCACAGCCTCAGGTCATGCCCTCTTCCTAAGAGAGGTTCCAGAATTTCTAGTGGTACTTGAGAGCATTTGTGAGACTCTTAGATATTCTTAGTGCACAATTAAGAAACTAAAAGGAGAACTTTGTGAAGGAAAAGACCTGCTTGCTTTTGCTACTATTTTTGCCTATCCTTTAGCAATGAACCTAGAAAATAATCATAGCAGAGTTTCATACAGATTTGTGAAATGAATAAATACATGCGCCAAGCTCTCTTCTGGTTAGATATCCATGTTTCAGCCCATTAATGCCTCCTATGCTAACTCCCTCATACACACACCATATTTGGCATTAATCACTTCTGAAAGTTGTGATTTACTATTTGCTTTTGTCCTCTAGAGCTGCGTTCCACAACGCCTGGGCCGTGGACTGGTACTGGTCCATGGCCTGTTAGGAACCAGACCATGGAGCAGGAGGTGAGCAGCTGGCAGGCAAGTGAAGCTTCATCTGTATTTACAGCCACTCCCCATCACTCGCATCACCACCTGAGCTCCGCCTCCTGTCAGATCAGTGGCCACATTAGCTGCAGGAAAACAAGCTCAGGGCTTCCACCCATTCTGTGTTACGGTGAGTTGTATAATTATTTCATTATATATTACAGTGTAATAATAATAGAAATAAAGTGCACAATAAATGTAATGCACTTGAATCATCCTGAAACCATCCCCCCACCCCCCGGTCTGTGGAAAAATTATCTTCCATGAAATCCCTCCCTGGTGCCAAAAAGATTGGGGAATGCTAAATTCCATGTGAGCAGTGATTGTGCTTAATTTGATCTTTATTTTACCCAAAGTGCCTAAAAATAGGTGCTCACTAAATAATTGTTGGTTGGATGAACTAAAGAACACGAGAAAGCAAGAAAAGAAGGAAGAAAGGAAGAGAAAGAAAGAGGGAAGGAGGGAGGAAATAACTAGTCTACATGACTGGTGATTTTATAAATTAAACTCTATAGACGTGGTAGCAGGTGCAAACAGGTTACTGGGTGCAGCTACTGATTTTACAACTACCACTACTA